>SNQJ01S0027298.1:33705-88900 GCA_010110895.2 Picea sitchensis | reverse complement strand
TGAAAGGAAATTCAGAAATGATTGCCCTCGTCTTAGCGTTTAAACGCATAAATATTTTCCGAAGTGGTGAAAAGAAATTCAGTGAAAAGGGGTCAGACAACTTCACTGGGGTACTAAACAGGCTCGCTGGCAGTGAAGAAATGTCTGAGAGATCTGTAAGGATGTTATACATAAACATCAATCAACTCTGGTAATCAACGCTTTCTGAAAACCTGATCATTTCCCCAAATTCCGACGGGACTTCCCTATTTTAGATTATATAATATCATTATTTTGATGCAAGCTGAGAGTCACAAGACCTATTGAATATCCTAGGACCATTACGACTGTCTTAAAGCATTCCCCAAACTTAGTAGTGAGAAAGGGAAAGTTGTGAAAGTGCCTTCAGCTGTGTTTGGAAAGAGTATCTTCAAAAAGAAAAAATTTCTGGGGTACCAAGCGAAAATTTTCTCCCCCTTTCTATCTTTTTCCTTGGATTTTTCTGTTGATTTTAGCCTATGACTCCATTTACCCAATTTTGGCACCTGGTCTACTGTTCTTCCTGCCTCACAGGGAAGCAGGATCCCTAGTTGGAGCCTATGTTGGAGCCGCCCTTGTTTTTCACCTCGCGCAATTTTCAATTTTTGATACTTGAAATCTAAAGTTGTTTTCCTTTTCCTTCCGAAATCATAAAGCTCTGAAATCTTGTTGCCTGATTAACAATGCTTTTTTACTTTCAGAAAAGATCCATTTTTCACAAGTATCTTTGCTCTTTTGTTTTATTTCAAGGTTTCGCAAGTCAGACACTTTAATTTTTGAATTCACAAGTCCCGAGTCGCGAAACTGCGAGCTCGGTTTTAATTTTCGCCCAAGGCATTAACTGGGGTAAAACTTTTAACCCATGATTAGACATCGTCGGGGTTTCGCACCTCGCCATCCATCAAACCCAAGTTTTTGTTCTTACAACCCTGATAGCCGAGAACACGATAACTTTATGATAACCTTGGTCGAGAACTAAAGGTAAAAAGGACTAACCATGGTTAGTTTTGGTTCTCGGCACATCGCCACTCGGCACTTTCTTTCATGAAGTTAAAGTATCCAAAATCCCGATTCATGAAGTTGCGACATGATTATTTCAAGATTAATTAGTCGCCTAATCTAAGATTTCCTTCTCATAATTCGAGCCTTAATTATCGCCACATCGCGATATCGCGACTCGACATATCATTTTCCCAAAAGTCTGTCCTCGAATTCCCGAGTTGCAATATGGTGAGTAAATTAATTATATAATTAAGGATGCGCCAAATCGCGATTACCATTGATTATGTTAAAATCGGCACTCGCGGTCTCGCGAGTTAAAGAGTCAAAATGTGAAAAGGAAATTCATGATGCAGCGAAAAGCGAGAAAATTATTTAAATCGTTAAGATTTGTCATTTTAAATTAAACGAGTTACGTCCCGCGCATCAAGGTTGACACACTTCACGAGGTATTTACTTGCTCTCCATAACCCGATTGCCTGTCAAGCCGCCGAACATTGATGACATTAATGAAGAATTAGGGTAAATCAATGAATAAATAAGATCGGATTTATACAATAAATTTGGTTTTATTTGCGATTTGACAAACTTATTTCAAAGGTACAGGATTTTCAAATATATACGAGAGTTTCGTTCTTTTTTTAAACATTTCTCATAAGCGCACAGAGCTCACCTTTCTCCGAGAGAACTCATTTCCGCATGTATATGCAGTTCTACTGTAGAAGAGCGAAAAAGCAAGCGTCAGCTATGGCCCCAAGGAGAGCAGCGAAAGCGAATGTCGAGGTTGCAGCGTAGGGTCCAGACAACGTCTCAGATACTTCACCTCGGACTGGCGGCTCAGTACCCACCTAGTCGTTTATTTCAGATATTCTGCAATCTGAGTTGGTAAACTATTCAAACTCTGATGACGATAACAATGATATTGTAAAGGACGACTTGAACACTAAGTACAAGATAATTGTTCAGTCTGGTATGCACCTAGTTGCAACCAGACCACGGTTGCTCCCTTACTACGTCATGATCCGATGGGCATTGGATCACATAGACCTGCCCTCCAAAACTATTGTAAATGATCAACAGGCCATGATCGGGACTTTTAGGCCAAAGCATATCCAATCTATGTATAATCTCCCAGCAACTTCTGAATATACATATGGCACTAAATTCCTGGAGGATTTCAAAAAGAAGGAGTGCGAAGAATATGACAAAACCATGCCTGGTTTGATAAAAGATTGGGTTTCGCACTCCGTGACATTTAGAGCGAATGACAAAGGTGTGTATTCAATTGCTTCGTTGGAGCCACAGTTTATGTATGTGGCGATGATGACATGTCGACTTTTCGGAAGGGAGGATACCGCACATTTTTACATCCAGTGGGTACCTCTCATCTTTCGGGTAGCAGAAGGCTCCTCATTTAATTGGGCGAAGATTCTCTCGGACAGTTTTTTCAACAGGGTCACAGAGTATCGTGAGCAAAAGGCAGCCGAGAGACCATCCTCATTCTTCATGTCTACGTATATCATGGATGCGATATGATCCATGATGCCTTTCCCTTTGATGAATTGGGCTTGGAGTCCAACCCAAGAGAAAACTGTACATGAGTACCACGATAAACTGTGGGAAAATAAGGAAAATGAATTTATTTATGAGATTTTCAACTAGGTGATGGTGCCCCTGCACATCACCATTTTTGGTCTTTCGCCGCCTCGCATCTCAGATAGCATCGTTGTGAATCTGAGTCGTATCACAGACTGGTACGTAGAGGCAGAGTTCTCCTATTTTAGAGTGTTCGGAGCTGCTATTCCTCCTCTGGCTCTACCACTGTTCATCCCCGACAAGCTGGCCTGTCGTGAGATTGCTCGACAAACAGTGATTGGCGGAGTGAGCAAAGAGCTCAAAGCGTCATCAAAGAAGGTATGGTCGTTTTTCCCTGTTCGGCTAAATTCCTATTCCTTATTAGATTTTGGACATGCTAAGGATGAGGCTGCAACCTTAGAAGACTTGAATTTGGCCTCTATTGAGTACAAAAAGCATGATCCTCAGAGAGTTGTAAGCACTCATTTGGAAAATTATGGATTGAAGAAGTTTGAACACGAGTGTTCACCCTCGGATGATATTTTCTGAGGGGCGAGGTCCTATGAGGAAGTGCTTGATCGAATCAAATCTTTAGCACCCGAAGATAGGGCCTCTGTTTTAAGGTTTCAGGAGCATAGGAAAAGATGTCTCTCCATTGTGCTGGGAGGTTTGGGTCTTCCCAAGGATAAAGAGAAGGAGGCTGAAAGCTCTGAGGGCCAAACTTCTAACACCGAAAAACGTCAGGAAGCAGAACAGGAGAAGAATCCTGAAATAGAAAAAGAGACTACTGACCCTCCCAAGGAACATTGTCCAGAGGTGGAAGTGAAAAACACAGACCCGCCAAAAACTCAAAATCCAGAGACAGGAACAGAGACGAAGACCCCTAATCCTCCGAAGGAGCAGGGCTCCCTCGACACGCCAGGAAAGGCAACAAAGCAAATTGGGGAACCAATCACTTCTGTCACCCCCTTGCAATCAACACAAGGAAACATACAGGAAGGATGGATTTTAGGCGAAGAATTAAGGCCCGTCAGAGCAGAAGAACTCCCTCCCA
Organism: Picea sitchensis; assembly: GCA_010110895.2. Classification (NCBI taxonomy): domain Eukaryota; kingdom Viridiplantae; phylum Streptophyta; class Pinopsida; order Pinales; family Pinaceae; genus Picea; species Picea sitchensis. Next base: position 85,254 of record SNQJ01S0027298.1, on the reverse strand, counting down.
ATGAGTTCTTCTTCGATAAAAAGAGAAAGGCAGTTGTTAAAAAGGAGTTCTCCCAGGAGGAAGGATCAACTGTCAAAAGGTTCAGAGTGATGATCGACGGGATGAACAAAAGGAAAGATGAATTTTCCATGGAGATTGCAGGAACGCTAGGAGCATATGTGACGGCAAATCAATTCTCGATCTCGATGTTAAAGAATCAGCTCAAAGCAAAGAATCGCCTGATCAAGACTCTTGAAGCCAAAGTGGCTTCGGCAGCAGAAAGCGCTAAGAGTCAAGCGAGTGGAGAAATAGAACTGGCCCGATTGGTCGATAAGAAAGAAATCGAAGTCCTCAAAACCAAGTTGGAACAAGCAAATTCAGTGATCCGAGATGGTCGGGTACAATCGGGTCAGCAGAGGGATATGATCACATGGCTACAGGCTCAGTTAGAGGTCACAAAAAGCAAGGTGATCAACATCGAGATTGTTAAATCTCGAGCAATCGATATTCGGAGCAAGATCTCCTCTGCTCAACAGAGTCTGCTAAACAAAGTAGGAGAGATTCGAGAAGACTGTTTGTTAATACATCGGATCTCTGAGAATCTGATTGACAAAGAAAGAAACACAGAGGCTGCTCGGGTCGCTTTTCAAGAGGCAGTGATAGCGACTAACAACAGGTTTTCAGGGTCTCCCGGGCTCACCATTGCCGAACAAACTAGGGGTAATATCTTGTTAAAGAATTCGGAACATGATATTACTTTAAGCAAGGAGCAGGCTTAAAAAGTGGCAAATTCGTTGGAAGCAGGCTTCAATGACATAAATGGTGAGCTGTTAGGAATAGAGATTGGAGGTGACATAGAGGTGCTAAGGCAGATGAATATAGATCGGATTTCTCTCGACATGAAGGAGAAGAATGAGAGAAATTTGGCGGAAATCTCTAAGATGGACAGGGTAGATCCGGCTCAAATCAACAAACATTTGATTCAACCTAGTGCACAACTCGGTGCCCTTGAACTCGTCTATGTACAAATAGATGATAAACTTCCACAGTTAGCCCGAGAGTGTTATTTTGTCGAAGCCAGTTGTCAAGACGAGCCTTCACAACTTGTATCCCAGTTTGTGGACAAATGTATCAAGTACACTGAATCCATGCGAGGACAAGCACCTGGCACTTCTTTAAAATAGAGTAGGAGAAATGGAGTAATTTCGCTCCCCCCAGCTGTCAAGCGGAACCTTCACAGCTTGTATTCCATTTTATGGACAAATGTATCATATGCCTTGAATCTAAGTAAAGACAAGCACCTGGCACTTTTTTGAGAATGGATTAGGATAGATGGAGTGATTTCTCTCTTTTAAAACCGAGAGGCAAAATTTGTATAAAGGGATCACAAAAAGAAGAGCAGAGGGCTGGATATTTTGTTAGTGATTGTAAGAGAGAATTTGCATTCGAGAAGATTAATACAAGCAAATTTTAAGATCCCCAATTCCGTCACGACTGTGTTACAAGTTTGTTTCGTTATGTTTTTTGGTTCTTTTCATTTTTCTTTACATAATTGATGTGTATCACTATAATTTAGTACGACCACTACTATAGTGAAGGGATTTTATCTTTCTGTAATTGTTTCTTGTCTTTCCTCTGCACCAGCTATCAGTGGGTGTAAGAACAATTTACATTTACAGAATTTTATACTTGTTTACACTATGTCAATTTCCTCTTCTGTGTATGTGTGAGTTTTCTGCTGATAGGAACCTTACGTTATCCACAGCTAAATGTTTTTCCCTCATTCTACATCCTTTACTAAAAAATAATACAGTTACGGGAAAGGGCCTTCTGTTTGCATTCCTATTTTGTTCTTCATGCAAAAATTTCTCTTATTTCAACTAAATTGAAGCAGCGTTGAAATCTCCCTTTAAATTATTTCCATACTAGTATTGTTCCTCAATGACTGTCCCTGCAACAACTCAACCAAATATTCAACCCGGGCTATCTAATCAAATACATATCGCTTTGAATCTTTTTGACACAATCCTTAAAATTGCTAACAGCCGGGAGGAATTGGAACGTTCATGGGCAGCCATTGAACGAGATATTACTACTTAGAAATAGTGGGAAGCTAGACAGTGAGAACGTAGAAACCTTCATTAGTTTCCTACACCAAAGGTTAACATATTCTTTGTATAAATCTTTAACATACTTTCGGATGCCTTGAAACTGTACTTTGAAGCCTTAAGTACAGACTCAGGAACAACAGATGGGAAACTTACTGTGAGAAACATGTTGGAGATGAGTCTGCAAATTTCAGTCCAAAACCCCCTTAGATGGATTTTGTTGATGCCCTCAAGGAGAAATACTACCCTGTTGGAAACTATGATGACAAATACATGCGATGGACAAATTATCATCAAGAGAGAGACCATATGGTTCTTAAGCACACCAACATCTTCCATGCCTTATGCAAAGTTTGGTATTAAAGACTCTGAGTGACACCTAGTCTCGAAGTACCACAATGGCATACATAGGTACATCCAAATATATATGGAGTTCCTAGACATATCCTCACTGGTAGTCTCTTACCGATATGTTGTCAATATTGAGAAAAATTTCAAGCAAACGAATAAGAGGTATTTCATCTATGCAACCCCATCACAACACAAACATGATAAAGATGGCCCTAACTCCCAAATTAAAGGATAGGGAAAGGATGGTTATCCCTAGGAAAACTAGTCTAAGCCACCAACAAAGGAGGGTAATGAGAAGTTAAAGGACACTGGAAATTGGTGCGAGTTCCACAAAATACCTTGTCACAACATTGATGAATGTCGCTCCAAACAATCATTGTTGGCTGAGAAAAAATCCTCAGAGTTGGATGCTAACTCAGACTCTGATTTGAAACCGAATAAGGAAAAATGAATCATTTATTAAAATCCTAGTTTCACCATTGCTACCACAAAAGTCTAGCCAGAGGAACCAAAGGAGCCTGAAGAAGGGGAGCACCTATTCTACTCACATATGTGGGTTAAGGGGACACCCCTCCATCTCATTACTGACAATGGTAACCAAAATAAACTAATCTTAGCAGAGGTCATATAGAGGTTGAACCTAACAATGATGTTGCATCCTTAGCCATACACTATTGCTTGGATCAGCCAGGGACATGACATCCACATCAACCAACAATGTCTCCTACACTATGGCATCAAACCCTTCAAAAACAAGGTATCATGTGATGTTTCCCCATTTGAAGTTTGTGATGTTCTTCTAGGACAACCATATATGTGGAAGCGTAATGTTTTTTATGAATATAGGCCTTGTAGTGTCATTATTACTTTGGGAGGTCAACTCTATAGGGTACCAAAGGTAGTCCCAACTATTGTGATCTCTTTGATCTCTTTGAAGCAATGTAGAAAGGTGGTTTTTTATACTATGATATTTTTCCTCTTTATGGTGTGGTCGAAAGGTAAATGACATGTCATTGCAACTGAAAAAATATCTACACGAGGTCTTCTTACATAGAAGCAACATGTGGGAAAGATAGTATAAGAGCACAAAGACATATTTTCTTTGCCTACTAGTGCGCCTTTGCATTTTCTGGTAAAGCACTCAATAGATTTAACACTCAGTTCTCCTCTACCTAATGGTCTTGTATACATGTAGTTTACTACGGAGAATGAAGAAATCAAATTCCATATCCAAGAACTAATTCTAAAGGGCCACATCAAACCAATATCCTCACCTTGCGGGATCCCAATTATACCGGTATAGAAGAAGGACGAGACATGGTTAATTTGTATTGATTACAGAGCCCTAAACAATATCACAGTAAAAAACCAATACCCCATCCCCTTGATTGATGATCTTCTCAATCGACTCAAGGGAGCCAAGATTTTCAATAAGATTGATATGAAGCCATACTACCACCAGGTGCCAATTGAGAAAACCGATGTATGGAATACAAACTTCAAGTATAAAGAAGGTATCTTCAAGTGGTTGGTCATGTATTTTGGCTTGACTAATTTTTTAAGAGGAAAATCACTCTATGGCATGGGGTAAACCACAACAGATGAAAATGACTGCAGAAATCAACTCTAATCTCAAGTATGCTATATAAACAAATATTCTAACAAGACAATATAAAGAGCCTACCTCGTCCAGACGTTCGATGAAGTCCATCATTGAGCACTTGGCTCAAAGCAATACACCTGCAACTTGTCCTCAACAACCAACATATGCAAGCATATGGTGATAATATATAAAGTTAGCACATTCAATAGCATAATCCATCAATATTCATAACAAATATTCCCATGGAATAACAATTCAAATATTTGCAAGACATTAATTGGACGAGAAAAGAGTATTTCGATTAAAATGTAATCAACATAAGTGTATGAATGACAAAATTCTATGTCAACACATTCGGATATGAGAAACTAAGTCCCTTCCAACTGGGCCTCCACCACTTCAATCCTCCACCAAAGGCAAGCTCATATAAGAGAGATAATGAGGTTCTCCATCAAATAGGGAAGATCTTGGGGGTTGAACAATGTGTTCAGACTTAAAAAGGACAAATGGATGAAAACTCAATATGAAGTGAATAATTTCTCCAAGGTAACTTTGCTCTCGAAGTTGAATTCTTCTCCCCTTTTCCACACCTTGGATATTGTTACACATCAAAATTACTCACTTTGATAGTGTCACAAGTGTCATCATTACAAGTGTTGTAAGTGTCGCATCTTGTCCGCAAGTGTCGCATCTTGACCACAAGTGTCACAAGTGTCGCAAACATCATACTGCATTCTTTCATATGCTTTGCCTCTAACAACATCACAAGGACACTTAAGACACCTCAAAGACTAGTTTTGAAGAAGAGAAATCAGTTGACAAGGAGTACAAGCTTTTTGCCACTGGAAAAACCACTTAAAAATGGATTTTGGAGGATAGAGTTCCCCTAACCACTGTCAGGGAGTGCTAGTGCTCCCTGGGCCTCTTTGGGGAAGCTTTCAAATTCTCTGTGTACCTTTTTGGGGGAGTGATACCCTTTTTTGGGCAAATTTTGGTTTGTTGGAGGAAATCAGGGGACAATTCCCTCAATATCTGAAGGTAGTTGGGTTCGAATATTGGGTCAAGGAATGATCTTAGGGAATATCCTCAACTGAAGGATAAGAATCCTCAACTTATCCCAAATATCTCTCAAGTGGTTGGGCCTCACCAAGTTTATATAAGGAGGCCTCCTCATGATGAAAGGGGAGGTGGAGACTAGAGATTGATACCAAACTTATGATCCTATAAGTGGTATTGAGAGAAAATATTGTTGATAGGGAACTTATGATCTCATGAGTGAGAAGTCATCAAAGAAATTAGCGTAGATTACTTGAGAAAATGGGTTGGACAAGGAGAAATGGAAGAAGTTGTTGCACCTTCATCAAAGGATTGTAAGTACTTTTACTTGTTCTTATTAATGCATCAATGCTTGGCCTATTTCTTTCAAACTTGTGCTTGTTACACATGATTTTGTCTACAGTATATGGATCTATACTTGAGCTAATCTTAGTAGAGTAGGAATTCCATTGTATCTTTGTTTGTTCTACATGACCTATAAGGGAGCTCAGGATCAAAGCTTAGCCTGGACTTTGCAAGGACAAACGTTGTTAATAAGGTACATATATTTCTTCTTCTCCTTCATATATTAGCTTGATTAGATCTAAAATAATGTCAGTGTCCATGTTAATATCTTTTTTGTCTTGTCCTTAGGAGTCTAGAGACCAAGATGGAATCCACTTGTCCACAGGAGGATTCACCTGTAACAGAAATTGGCGACTCCACTGGGGAGGAGCTCTGATTTTTGTTTCCATTCCCAGATCTTGTTTTGGTCCTTTGCCCACTCATTTGACCTTCTCCATACTATCTCTTTGATTCTTAGATATGATTGATTGGCTCTTGATTCATCATATGAAATTTGATTGACTGAGTTTGCTTGATGTTTTGAGTTTCTGGGCATTTTTCTAAACTTTTGAAGCAGAGAACTCCCCTGCCCTTGCTATCATAGTGTTAACACTCCCTGGTGGTCTTACACAGAGCATTGGAATGCTCTGTTTCCCCTTACACCAGAGTGATACCCCATTTTCTATGAAAATCCTCTAGGTTTTCAATCTCTCGGTTCATTTTTTTGTTTTTTACACTTGCTCGAAGTCTTATACTCTCAGTACATCTTCGTATTGGCCTTCAAAACCATGTTTTCTAAGAATTGATCCTCTTTGGTTTGGGAATTTGACATTTTCTTTCCTTGCCTTGAAGTCACTCTTTGTCTTTGCTGACCTAGAGTTAACTTGTTGTTTTCTCCTCATTTATCTGACTAAGTAGAAGCTTTTGTGAGGAAATCCAAAGGTCTGTGACCTTTTCATTTGATCTTTGAGGTCAATTTTCCAACATTTCTCTTTTGTTTGAGGTTTTTAGTTCTTGTTTGCAAACTTTGTTATCTTTTTCTTTCTTGTTTATTCACGACGAGAGTGAATTTTTGTTTGTGTGAGGTTTGCTTCCAATTGTTTAATACCGAAGTCTGATTGACATTAGAAGTTTTACATCTGATTATCATTCACATATAAGAAAAAAGACATATTTTAGTGATTGGTTTGGATATTAGGAGGCATTTATGAATTTTTTTAGCATTTCATTGGATTTGATTGAGAAACAATTGTATGAGGATGTTGCATCTTAGTGTTTGATAGTGAAAACAACTCTTTCTCTTTCCCTTAAATAGGCATTCATCGAAAGAAAAGAATGCTTATCATTTTCTTATGCATTTTTTGGGAATTGATTCATAATACCATCAACTTCACTTTCATACACCCTTGAGTAAAGAAAAATTGAAAAATGAACGCTAATTAAAAAATTATCTAGAACATTTTGTTTTTAGGATCTTCCATCAATATTAGACTAGGATTAGCACTTTGGATTAGGCTGTGAGTACAAATCTCCAAATGTTTTCAAAACAAACATTAACATCTTGTGATAGGGAGAGAAAATCCAATTCTCATATAGGATTTTTGGGATCCCCCTCTCATATAGGGGTTACGCACGAGGTTGCATTCAAGAGAATTATAGATATTATCCCTCCATGGTTCAATTGTTTGTAGTGGTCGGATCGTATATTGGGGGTCACTTGAAGGTATACCCACAATTATGTGTGGGAGCCTCTTGAGTTGATTTCGGACTTGTTATCTTGCCCATACGTTTAGATCAGACTGTCAACTGTACCCACCCAGGGGATGACTACGAGTTGGTTTCCTTAGTTGCCCTAATATTTAGGTACTTACACGAGGTGATGGTGAAGGGAAGTCTCACTGTACCTGGAACAAACATTGTTCAAAATCACTCGGGCTCCTTCTAGGGTAAATCCACAATTAGTGGAAGCTTGCACCATGGTGAAAGTCCGTTAAGCAGGTTTCCATTGTAATTGTTCCACCATATCCTAGCCCCTTCTTGACTTGATCACATGACGTTGGATTTCATCATCAACTAGTATGATCATTGAGAGAAGTTTTGTTTGCTTGGTTTTGATTCCTAGATTTTATTAGCATATGTTGTTTCTTTTCGTTAGTTGGCCCTAGATTTTCAGCGTGTACTATTATTCTCCAAAATTGAGCCTATATATGATAAAGGTCTTCGTCGATCAAGTGGGATGCAAGGGATTCCTTCGAAAGGCTACCAATCCTTACCTCCTAACCCTCTAGAAGACAACTACTATGGAGAGGTAGAAAATCAATCTGATGTTGGGAGTGTTGTTACTCCTCCATTAGACAATCAAGAAGGCGCTTTGGTTACAATTGAGAATCCCACTCCTTGCTCTACATCTATGACAAAAACCTCTCTCGAGCCACTTTTTCTTCATTTAGACTCCCTTGGGAACGTTATAGACGAAAAGGTCCCACAGTTACCTGAGAGAGCATTTACCAAAACATATATGGGATCCATAGAACCAATCTTTGGTGATGAGTATAGGACTCTTGTTCGTCCTACCACCACAGTAGATACAAATCCTACACCTGCTCATTCTGTATGGAGGACTTCATTAGGATGCAATCTCTATGAGCATTTTGAATCCATTCGACAACCCTTTCCTCCGCATGACCCTCCTGTTGAAATGGGACCATCCAATCAAACTATGAATCACCCCATCGATCAGGTCATTAACCCTACTGTTATGTCTGCACAAGTCCATCCTAATGCTTGAATCATCACCTCTACTGATTCCCAAGGCACTTCAATCCCTACCCCCAATTTTACAAACTTTCACTCTACAACACCATATGTTCGGCACGATCTTACTGGGACATTTTTGCACTAGAGAATGCAGACCCTTGCCAGCCAAATAAAACCAACTAGAGGGAAACCACCATCTAGCGGACCTATCCCTCTTAGAAGACCACCATTCTATGGTAAGCCTACCCCTCCCGGGGCACAACCCCCTTTTCATGTTCCTCCTAGAGGGCAACCTCCCTTTTCTAGCCATACCTCAGTCGTCAATCCACTGCTGGCAGGGGGGCAACCTTCGTTTGCTGGAAACCCTTCACAATCTTGGGGAGTATCTTCAAGAGGCACATTTACCCAGCCCCATGTTGGGGGGCACTCATATCATAACCCACAAGGAGGAGTATTAAATCATGTTCCTTCTGGACCATCTTATGGACAACCTTATCCAGGCATCCCAAACACCACCTGGAGTCCTCAAGGACAACAACCTTGTCTTCCCCAAGGGTCTAACGTTTATCCTCCCCCTAATGTGTATCCACCGCTAGGAACTACTTCTTACCCTCCTCAAGGGAAACATGTTTATCCTCCTTATGGGCAAGCAAATCACCCGACTTATAATGCTCAAAACCCACCGGGTTATGAAAATGTTTCTCATCCATCATTGAATCTCGCTTATCCTGGTCAACAACAACCATATGTAGGAGGACCTACTGGTTAAAATTATCCACCTAACCTAGTTTATGGTCCTATTGGTGTTCCTATGCCACACCAGTATCATATGCAAATTAATCAACAATTACCTTTCCTTGCCACTCTGGATCTCCTAGACTTGTCTCAGTTAACCAATGATCCTATTTTTCATTCACTGATTTGGCAAGTTATTCCAGCTAAACTTCCTTCTGATATTCCGAAATTTGATGAAAAATATGGAGAAGATCCAAGTAACCATGTGATGAATTTCCATTTGTGGTGTTCATCAAACTCCCTCATGGATGATTCTATACGTTTGCGTATTTTCCAGCGAACACTTACAGGCTCTGCAGCAAAGTGGTATATTGAACTACCACGTGCTTCTTTTCATGATTTCAACTCCCTTGCCATTTCTTTCCTTGTGCACTTTCAACTGCCTATTCTCTACGAGACGGGTACTGAACTCTTGACCTCCCTTCATCAAACTAACTCCATTCATATCTTTGACCATATTCATTAGTGCAGACAACAATGAAGGATGATCAAAGCAATCATTCCTGACCTATTATTGTCGAAGTGGTTTACTAAATCACTTTTACCCCCGATCACTCGTGATGTCGCTATAGGTGGCACAATCACCAAGGAATAAACCATTACTCGAGATCAGTACTTAGATTTGGTTTATTCACAATCTGGTACTTTGTATGAGTTTATTTTGAATGTTGCTCGAGCTAATGCCAATCCATCCAAGCCATCATTCTCATCTCATGCAGACAGTGTTATCGGTTCTGTCAAAACTCAATCTACTTCCCAGTTGACCACACTCTCTTCTACCTCCCCCCAAACTCAGATTTCTGAGGTGAATGCAATTCAATCTCCCCCTTCACAACAATATGGAGGTAAGAACAAGGCAAAACATAAATCAAAAAATACTAATAACAATGAACAACCAAAAAATCAGTGTCAAACACCTACAACAGAAAAGCAATCACAACGGAAACTGAAATTCCCATGTATCATATGTGGTGATGATCACTACACTCGAGACTTTCCACATCACAATGAAGTGGCTAAACGTTTCCAGGGAAATTCACAACCCGCTGTGCTTACTCATCCTTTTCCACGGCAACAATCCATGGTTTCTCAAACCCCCTCTCTCGGGGGCAGTTCTAGCCATCCTCATGATGAGGCCTCCACAAGTGCACATATTTATATGTTTAATGGGATTAATTTGACCACTCTCTCTAAGACATATGATACACTGGTTAAACCTAACAAAGGAAAAGTCACTAACAGTACCGATACTTTACCGGATCCATCACCGTCCTTCGTTAGTCCTCCATCAGTTAATCCTCGGTCTGGACCACTTTAGATTGAGAAACCTACGTTCGAATCTATCTTACACCCTCCTAAGAAAACTATCCATAAATCTACCTTTAATCCTAGTTCACGTGCCACCCAGAACTACAACATTGTTGAAGATTTGGTTCAAGCACCGTGTGCTATCTCTGTGTTAGAAGTTCTACAACACTACCTTAGTCAACGTAGAATACTCTTGGATTCTATTGGCATTGTTGTTCCTGAGTCGTCCAACCATATCATGTTTAACCTAGACAATTATACATCTCGGCTCTCCCACCAACTTGCTTTCCAAGTTGATGTTGTTGTTCACAATCAACAAATCCACCGAACTATTCTAGATGAGGGAGCCTCAACTTGTGTCATGTCTTTAGCATGTTGGAAAAATTTTAAATCACCCACACTTAACAAATCCCCAACGATGTTACACACATTTGATGGGCATGTTTTTCATCCCCATGGGATTTTACAGTTCTTTCCTGTCCAGTTGGGTGGCAAAATCGTCATTGTTTTTGTCGAGGTGGTCGATGCTCCCCTCGATTACAACTTATTACTTGGAAGAAGTTGGTTTTATTCTATGTCTGTCATTGCCTCATCGGTGTTTTGATGTGTACAATTCCCTCATCAGGGAAAAATTGTCACTGTCAATCAGTTAGATTTCTGTACACCCGATGCTCGTGTTCCCGCTACCAACAATATTCCATTCTTGGGTGATCACAAGATCACGTATGAAAGCGTTGGTGTTGTCTTGTTGAAATATTCTAGCCTTATGGGTACCTTCCCTAGACCACTTTCACCGACTACACATCATATTGCCACCGTCGATATAATTTCGACCACAACTTATCAATCTTTGGAATCATCTGACCCTTGGATTGTACCTAGTCACTTGGAACTCGATGCACTAGGTGACACCATGCCACTTATTCCAACCAAAACATCATACGTTGCTACCCAATCTGCTTCTCCCTCTTCGAATGACCAACATCTATTGTCACCTGACAGTTATTTGATGCCATTGTGGTTAAATTCCTTGTCGTATGCGATCAACTACATTTCCCCAAATTTTCCTTCTGATGAATCTATTAGGGAAATTATGAGAATTGACGAGCTACCTCATGATGATAACCATCATCGATCTTCTTTTCTTATCCCTTGTGAATAAATTTAGGAAGATATACACTCTATCTTCCCTCCTAATGTTGATTTTCTGTTGTCTCCCATGACTTCAACTTCCGAGGATTTGGATCCGGTAGTTGACATAGTGATCTCTTTAGTAGGGTTATTGGAGCCTAATCCCCTTACCCCTGTCATGGCCCTTGACATGTGTTCCTTATAGAGTGATTTTATTCCATCTAGTGAATATCTCTTGGAAGCCATGACCAAGTTTTGTCCCTTGACATGGTTTCCTTCGAGAGCATTATCCTCTTGGAAGTCATGATCAAGGAGAGTCTATGAGCATAGTTTCTCTTCTCTGTAGAAAGCTCGTTAAAAAATGAAACATAGGTCATGAGCATAGTTTTCCTATCTGTACCAATCTCGTTAAAAAATGAAGTAGAAGCTTTGAGCATAGTTTTCCTCTCTGTAGCAAGCTCATTAAAAAATGAAACATAAATCTAGAGATTGAACCCAGAGCCCTGAGCATAGTTCTTTTCCTGTGTCGAGCTCATTAAAAAATGAAATAGTCACCTCTATTGAACCTTCTTTTCATCCACTCTTATCCTTTTTCTCCATCTTGTAGAGAAATTGGTGACAACCTTAAAGTCGGTGAATGAATCAAATCTTGGAGGGGATGTCTCCAACCTTTGATGATCATTATGGAGTTAAGCCACTAGCTTTCAAGATGGGGGCATACCGAGCTTAGTCTTTGTTCTTTCTCATTCTCTAGAAAACATGAGAATGTAATTGAGTAGACTTTTATCACTTTTTCAGACTCGCATGGATATACGAAAAAGGAACCCCTTGGAGTAATCTTTGAGCTCTTTTCAAACTCTCTAAACGTGAAAAGATTGTCGAGTGATCTTGCTTCCTTTCCCACTCATTAAAAGGTTTGAAAGGGAATCTTTCGAGTGGTAGTTTATCTCTTTTTTGGCCTTGCAAGACTAACATTACAAAAAAGGACAACACTAGAGTCGTCTTTGAGTTGTTTTCAGACTCTCTAAATATGAAAAACCACTGATTTTACCTTCTCTGGACTCGTTAAACAATCATACATTAAAGGGCCCATATGGGACCGAACCCTTACCTCTTCTAGTTCATTAAAAAAAGGAAGAGGAACTTACCAAAGGTGAGTTATATCAAGCATGTGTTACCCTCCTCAAGCTTGTTAAATTAAAAACAGGTACTCATCTATCTGGATGGGGGAAAAATTGAAGGAAGCAAGCCAAGCAGTTTTTGAGAACATTACCAGTAACCCTTATAGTCCCCCTTGACCACAACATTTTATATTTGCACGCATTTCAATCTACTGAACCAATCCTTTGAGTTTCCTCACTCCTTTGGGTCACCTGACATAAAGTCACAACATCCATTGCATTATCAAGTTTTGGTCCATGTCAAGTTTTTGTTGTTATGTCTCAGTGTTCAAGGGAAGTACCTTCTTTAAGAGTCAGCTATCAAAAATATCTTGTTTCAATACCCATGTCATTCTATTTTCATTTGATCTACCAATTACATATCTATTTCAATTTCATGTCATTGATGGGGGATACATCAAGGCCCTCCTTCAACGAGTCTATTTCTGTTGACTTCAACACATTATCCAGGAACTAGACTTAGAAACCAGTTAGTACCTTGGGACCTGCATGCCTCAATGGAAGGCCTCCTCACATCTAAAAGTGGGTTTACATAATTGAACTCTGATCGGATGATTCCATGGATGTTCGACTTCAGCTCATCTATTCACATTCATAAGAATGTACTACAGTACCTTGGGAATCATTGACATCAGTGGTGATCTCCCTCGTGCTTGTTAATGGTTGACCTCATTGACTGGTAATCAAGTGGTTTCTACCATGTTCGACATCAGGACATCTATTCACATGGTTATATTCCTACTACATCAGGATCAGCAAGAAGACCCTGGGTTGAGTTTTCACTCTTATGTATACTTTTCTCAGGTTGCAAAAGAGTTCTTTTGAACTATGACACATATACTATTACATAGATCCACTTTGTATTGGTCATGGCTATGTCTTGTCATCTCATAGATCCACTGTGTATTCTTCGTGGCTACGATCAGTTTAGGTCATAGGAGTATAGATCCAAATTTTATTTTTAGTGGCTATACCTTTTATCAATATAATTATGGATTCACAGTGTATTTTATGGTAGCCATACCTAAAAAGTCTTTATCACTCAAGCATAGGTATGCCTGCCTTGGGTTTGAAACATGTCATAATATTTGTTTGACGGTTGTTTGCAGCTTTTCTAGCCTCTCTGTGTCCATAACCTTGCTCAAATAATTCTACAACGTACTTCAGTCATCATCATCTTCTAACTTTGCACTTTGGGGGGCAATCTGTTACACATCAAAATTACTCACTTCGATAGTGTCGCAAGTGTCATCATTAAAAGTGTTGTAAGTTTCGCATCTTGTCAGTAAGTGTCACATCTTGACCACAAGTGTTGCAAGTGTCACAAACATCATACTTCCATATTGCCTATGTCATGCCTCTAATGACATCACAAGGACACTTAAGACACCTCAAAGACTAGTTTTGAAGAAGAGAAATCAGTTGACAAGGAGTACAAGCCTTTTGCCATTGGAAAAACCACTCAAAAATGGATTTTGGAGGGCAGCGCTCCCCTACCTACTGTCAGGGAGTGCTATAACTCCCTGGGCCTCTTTGGGGGATCATTCAAACACTTTGTGTACCCTTTTGGGGGAGAGATACCCCTTTTTGGGCGAATTTTGGTTTGTTGGAGGAAATCAAGGGACAATCCCCTCAATATCTAAAGGTAGTTGGGTTCGAATCTTGGGTCAAGGCATGATCTTAGGAAATATCCTCAACTGAAGGAGAAGAAACCTCAACTTATCCCAAATATCTCTTAAGTGGTTTGGTCTCTCCAAGGTTATATAAGGAGGCCTCCTCATGATGAAAGGGGAGGTGGAGACTAGAGATTGATACCAAACTTATGATCCTATAAGTGGTATTGAGAGAAAAGATCGGAGACGGGGAACTTATGATCTCATGAGTGAGATGTCATCAAAGAAATCAGTGTAGATTACTTGAGAAAATGGGTTGGACAAGGAGAACTGGAAGAAGCTGTTGCACCTTCATCAAAGGATTGTAAGTACTTTTACTTGTTCTTATCAATACATCAATTCTTGGTCTGTTTCTTTCAAACTTATGCTTGTTCCACATGAGTTTGTTTGTAGTAGATGGATCTATATTTGAGATAATCTTAGTAGAGTAGGAAGTCCATTGTATCTTTTTTTGTTCTACAGGACCTATCAGGGAGCTCAGGATCGAAGCTCATCCTGGACTTTGCAAGGACAAACGTCATTAATAAGGTACATATATTTCTTCTTCTCCTTCGTATATTAGCTTGATTAGATCTAAAAGAATGTCACTACCCATGTTAAGCACTTTTCTGTCTTGGCCTTAGGATTCTAGATACCAACAGGGAATCCGCTTGTTTGCAGGAGGATTCACCTGTAACAAATATGTCCCATTTATAGCCTTCAAATGGAATTGAAGGGTTGATTTGGAACGTTTCCAGTATATGGAAGGTCAAGGATCATGGATCTTGTGACGTGACATGGAAACCTGGCACCATTTGAAGGAAACGTTTTGATCACAAAATGTGATGTACGTGGGTTGTAATGGTGCAACCTACATATACACATGTTGTATAGCTATTAGGGTGCGTATATGTGGAAAATACAATTTTTATCTTTGGGAATTGCAAAAAGGAACTTCAAGTCTACATAGGAAAATGGAAAAAGGCCCTAGGTGAAAGTTTCCATAGGGTGAGGAAAATCTTTCTATATAAGATGCCCCCTAATGTGTGAGGTTAAAGGAGTATCTGTGATGGTCGAAATATATTATAATACCTAGAAGTGGAGTAATGGAGACCCAACTAGACAAACTAGTTTCTCATAAGAACATTACAATCCATAATGGCTTTGTGCACATGGCTTCTAATTTGAATTGCATTGCAGATCCATGTGGAAATATACCAAACAACTATCCATGGCCATGAATATGCAATACAAGAGTAGATACATGACATAGGCTATCATAGTCACGAACAAGACCCAGTGAAAACCAGTCTCAAAATCAATCTGAAGATGTTTGTATACAATGGAGTACAATCTGATCTCACATGATCACTAAAGTCATATAGGTACTAGTCCAATGAAAGATAGCAACAACTCAGGAAAGTTGCGACTATGAACTGATGTCTTCAAGTCTTATACATGATCTGCCTAAGGTGCAAGTCTACATTATGTGAATAAACGAGTTGAGGTCGAACACAATGAGACTTCATTTGATTACCAGTCATTAAGGTATACCGTTAACAAACATGAGATAGCCTACCCATGATGAAAGTAGGTATCAAGGCACCGAGTACATTCTTACAAGTGTGAATAAAGGTGTCAAGGTCAAACACTTAAGGAACCCATCGATCATGAGACATTGATGTATTCCCAAGTGTAGATGGTGAGAGAACCTACCACTGATGACTACAAGCCTCTAGGTATGCATAGGACTCTAGGTCTCGTTTCTAGAATAGATAGGTTGAAGTCGATGGAAGGAGACTTGATGAAAGGAGAGCATTAAGGCATATCTCATCATTCATAATGAGTTACAAAAAAATATCTTGATGATTTGGAGGAACTCGGACAAAGAACATGTTCACAAACCAACAACCTTGTGCATCTTTCGCATGCACCAGATGAAAGTAGTGCATGAAAAAAGCCCTCTGAATAGAAACCAATGAGAAAAACTACTGAAAAAGGTGAGGAAACCACCAATAAGGATAATGGAATCCAATACATTGCATGAATCCCAATTTGTGATTATATTTCTTTCCTTCGAACACAAGGGAAACCCCCGAGTCAACGACGAATGAGTAAATGTTGATTGTTGGGTTCAAGGTTACCTACCCATAATGAAAGTAGGACCATGGTAAACAATAGGATTACCAATTCATGTAAATATGAGACACACTGAGGGTATGGCCAACATGAAAAGTCAAGAGTTTTGAGAGATGGTCGACACTAACTGATAGACATCCTTTGAATAAGAGCATGAGACATATGGATGAATATGGAAGCATAGACTCAATGATGAAACATTGTGATGTAGGAGGCACCAATCAAACTCTCCATAGGGACTGGCAGAGTAACTGGTTGGGGGAGTAAAATCTTAGTAAAGAGCTCAACTTCCTAAGGTCATGCTAAACCCAAAATTTTGATGACAAGTGGACTCAAAAGTTTGTGCTATGTTCAAAGGTGACACGACTGCTACCAACATAAGATAATATTCTCTTCCCACCCATATTTTTTTGTTTTTTCATAGTCAAATGAATGCTATGATATAGAGGAGGAAATGAGTGTCATTGGTAAGTAACTAATTCCAACGGTGGAACATACCTATGCTCAATGCAAGGGGGTGCATGCATGATATGGACACTCAGGGGAATGTTTCCTCTTGGGGTATAGGGTGTCAAGATGTAAAGGATATAAACAAGGATTTGCTTGGATGATGATGCAAACTGTTGAGGTGATAGGCTTATAATGCGAATGCAAGAACCGATAATAAGCTCAATAATGAAAGCAAGAGAATAAGATGAAATTACAACTTAATGCCAAAGAATGTCCTTTTTCATACATTTAGTCTATTTGGTTTTGAAAAGGGATAAACTTGCACCAAATAGACATCCTTTGAAATCCAATTTACGAGCGTGAAAGAGACAAGTTCACTTGACAATCTTTTCTCTTTTTGAGAGAGTCGGAAAAGAGATTAAACCCGACTCAGTGGGAGTCCCGCTAGGTATAAGTTAGCATGCTTATGAGTAAGAAATGAGGTTCGAATGCAAAGTCATATATTAGCTATAAGGGACTCCTGGTCCTATGGAAAAAATCTATGCATGGGCAATGAATGGCACAGAGGTTCTAACTAGTTTACCCATGTTTGGTAGGTCTCTACCATTTAATAATGACACTTATAGTTGTAGAAAGAAGGCTTTGTGTTGCTACTAAGTGGGTTCGTACCTAAGGTATACGAATTGTAGTTATAGGATAAAGCAAATGTGCAAAACAGAGTGATGTCCTATCTTATATGTTGGTCAACAAAAATACCTTCCAAAGTTATGAACGAGTGACATGGCACTAGAAACCACAAGAATCCTTAGATAAAACCACCAAAACAAACTCCAGTCACTACTTTATTAGTCCATTAGGGAAAAATATTAGTAAAAACTATGCAAAGTGGGTAAAATTTTTCTATAAATAGTGAAAATAACCAATTTTACTATACGATTTGTATTTTTTACCCAAATAGTTCATTTTGGACCAAATTTCCCCTAGATTTCAACTATGGATTGCGGGAGCTATGAATGATGGAATTGACAACCACCTAGACCAAGTAATTCATATTACTCTTCTCTTCATTTCTAGTGGATTAGTATTTTCAATTAGGTTTCCTTTTTTGAGTATTTAAAGGTGCAAATTAGAAACTAGGGTGTATGCGGGCTGTAGTTCATCGGGTCACGTATACATATCCCTATATGTGAATTTTATCAAAGAAAACCACATATATGCATCCCTATATGGGACTGTGTAAGATGCAACTCACGTACAAGTCCGTGGATTGCATTTTTAAAATGTTATTGACTAAAACATTGATTTTAAACTTACAGGATGGTGCTAGAGTGGAGAGAAAGAGAAAATGAAGAGGTTGATGCTATAGTGGAGAGAGATCCAGGGGCCCAAATGGAATTAAGAAGATGTGGGCTATAAAAAATTTGGGCTCTCAAAGGCATGAGGGATCAAGTGATACTTATCCAGATATTAGTGAACTAATGGGATCCAAACACCAGAGACCTTCAACCTCGATGGGAAACCATTGAGGATTGAAGTTGAGGACATATAATTTTTGACGAGATTTTCATGTCAGGGGTGAGGTAGTGAAACTAAAAGCCTGGGGAACTGGGATTTGCATGAACATAAAGGATTGCATAGACATTCATTGCATTGCAAGGACTGAGAAGGTAGGGATCCAACTCCCAATCAGAGTGATCAACAATCTGAGTCTCAAGATTGTTTTCCTAGTTTTTACATGGATCATAGGGTCAACCTCGTTGCATCAAGAATCTAGGCCACTTATGTTCTATTCATTAGAGTGCTTGTGACCCATG
Source organism: Picea sitchensis (assembly GCA_010110895.2). Taxonomy (NCBI): domain Eukaryota; kingdom Viridiplantae; phylum Streptophyta; class Pinopsida; order Pinales; family Pinaceae; genus Picea; species Picea sitchensis. The sequence continues at coordinate 66,606 of SNQJ01S0027298.1, read as the reverse complement.
GTTTACGATTGGTGCACCTCACTATTTTCCAACATGAAAATCCAGCTGATAGATTGAAAACATGGTAGGAAGAGGAAATTCGCGTTCACATCTATCCTGTGTATTTTTTTCTTCGAGTGGGTTCCAGGCTTGGTCCCTAGAGTTGATATTGTTTCTCATGCGCCTCATGATCTAGCCATGGCATGGTGGACCGAGGTGATGAGGTGGTTGGGGGTATGGTAGGGTACCAACACCCTATAACGACAAGTTTTTCTTCTGGTGGTGACGATAGGTGATATCTCTAGAGGACTATGCTTATGCAAGGATCGACTTCAGAGGAGATTTGGACATGCCATTACCACCAAGTTATTCTTACGGAGACATGGGTATACCCTTGGGTGAGTAAACAATCCAAGCGACGAAATCCAAGTTCCATGTATGATGATTGGCCCTATCTAAAAATCCTAAGTAGACCGAAGACTCTGTTGACATATGCCAACCAAGGGACAACTCGATAAGAAAGCTAAAGAAGAAAAGAGGAAAATATATATACACTAAAATACATTAGTATATAAAGAGTGACACCCAAGCTTAGGGTTCAAGCATAGTATCTTTTCAAGTAGATCCCATTCCTGGGCTCAGCCAACATATTCCCTTCATATTATTCTAATTCGTAGGCTCCTTTTTCTAAGACACATCACACGATATAGGGACTGTGCCACATGCATTTGAACTTGCCTACCCCCAATGGTTGTTTGTCTTGGTCGTACAAGAGGACCAAGTCACCCTCAGCATACTGTCGAGGATAGACAGAATTATCATATTGGACCTTGACACATCATTTATTCACCTCGATAGTCATAGAGGCATCATGACACTTCTCATCTAGACTCTCTAGGTGCACGAGGCATTGATTGATATTGGAAGTGTTAGGTAGGAGCGTAACTTCCAATATAAGAGAATGGATTTCAAATTCAATGGGTAGGATTGACTCCACACTATGTACTAACTAGAAAGAATAAAAACCAATGGAAGTCTTAACCGAGTTTTGGTATGCCCAAAGCGCAGGGTAAAGCATGATATGCTAATTAGATTTGCTATGGATGACAATTTTCTGCAAAATGGTATTGAGAAACTTGTCCATAGCCTCTACTTGTCCATTTACCTGGGGGTAGTAAGGGGAAGAATGACAATGTTTAAACTCCATTTTTTATGTTAATTCTTCCATCATTTCATTATGAAAGTGACTGACATGATTAGTGACAATATCACTTGGGATTTTGAACCTGGCTATAATTTGATTGAACATGAAAAATGAAACAGTATTACCATCGTATTTAACTGTAGGCATGGCCTCAGACCACTTAGTAAAGTAGTCTATGACCACGATAATATGTTTATTCCCCCCAGTTGAAGTTGGGTTGTAATCCACAAAATCCACCCCCCACTTGGTGAAGGGATCAATGGTAATGACTGGGTGAAGAGTGGTTGAATGCGAGCGCATCTTTCGAGTGAACACCTGGCAGGGGTGACACTTCTTGACCACTTCGACACAATCTTTAAAAATAGACGGCCAAAAATAATCGGCTCACAATTTGTTTTGTGTTTTCACAAGCCTGGATAGATGACCACCACAAGCCCCACTGTGAAATTCATTAAGACCATACTCAACTTATTCGTGAGTTAAGAAACAACACAAGATATTATCTACTCCTTGACAATACAAATTTTCGCCGATGATAAGGTAGTTCTTAGCTTGGTATTGTATGCGTCATTGGTCATCTCTCAAAATATGTTGAGGAAAATTCAAGGTTTGAAGATATATCACAATATCTCCATACCAAGGGTCTGATGACGATACAAGGAAAATGTGTTCATCCGAAAAAGAATCATCATGAATAACATCCTCATCCAATCGAGGGAAGTCTGATATTAACTCGAAAAAAAATAGTGATTTCTTAGATTTCGCAAAGGAAAAATCAAGATCAAACTCTTGTAAGATGACAATCTATTTGTTATATTTCCCCCCTATGATACGCCTAGTAAGGACATGTTGAAATGGATTGAAATCGGAAACCACAATAGTTTTTCAAATAAATATATAGTGTCGTGATTGTTGAACCACGTGAACTGCAACCAATGATAACTTCTCAACATGAGAATACTTGAGTTCAGGGCCAACTAAGTTTTGACTAAGATAGTAAATGACGTGCTCATGGATCTCATCATCGTACTAAACTAAAACCATACAAATCATCCCTTCAGACGTGATGATATAAATAAAGTAATCTGTACTATAGTCTGGAGGCTTCAACAAAGGCATTGATACCAAGGATTTCTTCAGAGCATCGAAGGCATTCTGGGCTCACTCATCCCAAATAAAAAGGGTGTCCTTCTTCAAGAGATGCATTAAACCCTTACTAATATTGGCATAGTTTACTCTAAACTGACGTAAAATTTATCTTTCCCCTGTAAACCTTGAAGTTGACGAATAGTGCGTGGGGGAGGCAATCAAAGTATTTCCTCAACCTTTAACGGATCTACCATGATCCCAGTATCTTAGACTAAGGATCCTAGAAGATGACTTGACCTAATGTAATAGATGCATTTATGAGGGTTCAAATGGATGCGGTAATAGTGACATCTCTCAAAAACTAGCCGAAGGTGGTTAGAGTGATCCACTCTCTTGCGAGAGTGAGCATCAAGATCATCGAGATAGTTTTTGACTATATGCTCGAGATCATGCAATGCAAAGGCCATATCTCATTGGAAGGTTGCTACGACATTTTTAAGGCTGAAAGTCATTTTCTATCATGAAAAATTACCCTAAGGACAAATAAATGAAGTTTTATGTTGATCCTTGGGCTTAATCTGAATTTGGTTGTACTTGAAAATCCATCCATAAAATAAAAAACCTTGCTTCCCATACACTCATCAAGAATCTAATCAATGAAAGGTTTCAGGAAGTTGTCTTTAGGATAGGCCTTATTCAGGTCTCAAAAATCCATGCATACATAGATGGTTCGTTGCTTCTTATTCATAGGAACAAGATTCAATATCCATTCAGTCAATTGAACTGGGTAGATAAAGTCAACATTAAGCAGTTTTTACACCTATGCATTAATAGTAGGGACCTTCCTAGGATTGATAGCTCTAAGTTGTTGTCGAACAGGTTTGGAATCTGGGTAGGTTCTAATCTCATGTTCAACAATTTGAGGGTCGATTCCTGGAATCTCTTCATATGACCAAGCGAATACATCACAAAATTATTTGAATATCTTGGTGTAGATCATAATTTCTTCCGGTGAACAATCTGCACCGATATATACATTTTCAACCTTACCAGGAATATGAGAGATATCGATCATGATGGTAGGAGAGATACTCGCCATGTTTTCTTTAGTATAAATTCCATGTGTATCAAGTGGAACTATGGCGTGACGGACTATATTTCTCAAGGTAGATCTAAAATCATCTTGTTCGATTCTAGAAAGTTCTAGGAGGAAATAAGAGTGATGGTTCATATCATCCCATGGTCTGTCAGAAAAATTCATGGCCTCTGTGATTGCTTCATCCGAGGGTAAATTATAATCAAGGCATTCATGTGAGAAAGATGATGAAGTGGCCCATATAGGCCTAAGAACAAGATCCTCCTCATTTGTCTGCGAACTGACAAGATTTGGGTCGACATAAGAGTCAAGAACAACATGATACGTTATCTTTTTCTGCTGACAGTGGCATGCCTATTCTAGTATGTGACTGACCTTCACAAGAGTCAGTCGAGGAAGGTAGGGTCCAAGGATCATTCAAATATGAAGTGCAGAAAGACACGAACCTCATTGATGACGTAGATCTACTGGACATGGCATAGATATGATGAATTGGTGCCATGAAGTCAAAGGTACCCATAAGTGATGAATACATTTTGACACCAATATTCTTAGTTGTCAGATGAGAATTTTCGATCATGGGGATCGACGGTCCAACCGATGCATTGGGGTTAGTGTATGCAAAGGAAAACAGATGATATGACTGTAGTCATAGCATAAGTCCATTTACGTCCTAGTAACAAGTTATAGTCAAGGGGTGCATAAAGCACCTCAACATCCACCTCCATTATCTTCCCACCTAACTGGATTGGGAAGGAAAGAAGAATACCATGAGGGAAAAAATAATGACCCTCAAAAGTAGTCAACATGGTCGTAGATTGAGATAGGGTTGGAGATCCAATGGCTTTCCAATAGGTTAAGGACATCACACATGTTGCAGTGCCTTCATCAATAACAATGTGTTTGATGGTATACTTTGACTAACCCACATGGATTTGGAATGCCACATGGTAAGTAAAGTGAGGCTTCACATATGTGACATCAAACTTGATAATCTTAGATCCATAGGGATCTAAAGCTCCTAATGTAGATATAAAGGGGTTGTTCTATCATTGTCACCTTAATAAGACACCTCTTTATATTTAGGGATGATACCCTAGGGGACATGTCCCTGGTGACCTGGGGTTTGAGAAGGAAAAGGTCAAGAAAATATATCCTCTCTCACAAGTCACACCGATCATAAAGTCCCAAAGTTTTAACAAATGAAGTAATGATATGCTTAAGTGTACCTGCTTGTTGAGGGGTCCTAAATCCCTTTAAATCAACAATAAGAACCAAAATAACCAAAGAGGCCCAATTAGACTCTACAATGTTTGATAGTGGAATGGTTCTCCATATCTTTCGATCTGGCCAAATTATCGATGGGATTTACGTAGTGATTGACAAGATATATTTTTATGAAACTTCCTCCTTTGGTTTAAACATTCTCTTTTTGTATTTTATTTGATTAGATGGGTCTGATTAAAAGATGTTTGGTGGTATAAACCAGTTGTTAAAAGGGGGGTTCTTAACTACTGAAGAAGTCTGAGCTTGGGATAACCATTGTGCTCAAGCATGTAGACAAATATATTACACATGTGACAAGCCTAGTACTAATACATTGACTTCCTGGTATTTCAATTATTGACTGAGATACAATTATTGAAATAAAACACACATGCAATAAAATGATGGAAAGAAAAATAGTTTCCTTAGCTCTATCATTAATCACACATTAACAAAACGATTTGCATTCATCATTAGAGACAAGAACTACAAAAAATATTGAAACAACTAACTTATCAATAGATTCAAAAACTCTTGCTCATTACAACATCCATTCATGAAATAAAGTCAGAAGTAATTACTCCTCAAATCCAATCACACAAAGCCTTTGATAAAAAGAAAAAGTTTGTCTCCAGTCCTAAACAATGACTTCTCAATTAAGGTAGTTCAAAAATAGTTCTTTACAATTCCAAAAATGAGGTACTTTTCCAAAAACCTCGACCTTTGCTAAAATCTCAATCCTCTTATTTATAATGAATCATTAACTAAAAATAGTTATTACAAGTGCAAGTTAAGTAAAACAAAATATCGCCACATGGTGCTTTCATCTCTATGTTCTCTAAGAATCATCAAATGATTTTATTGAAGTGGATGACTCTTCTCGTATTCCGACCACTTGATGAAGAGTTCCTCACATGTGTTGGCATATGGGAACCTTTGCTGGTCCATCAGGGGTGAAAGAATTTCTTTCACTTCTACTTCATGTTATTTGTACTTGATTATTTTAAAACTCAACCACTGCAAGACTACTTGAGATTTAATCATATGCTCCATGAACTGATGTACTTGACTTGGTGCCATGCTCACCACCTTTGCTATCTCAGTTGTCCATGTCGAGTCTTTTGCTGCATGTTTCTTAACTATGTCATGTAGGTCAACAAAGTATTCAGGTGAGCCAAATTATGGGGGTCCGATGTCTTTCATCTCTTGATTAATATTTTCCTATCTCTTTTCACAATCTGCGCACTTCTACTGAATCTCTCACCGAGGTTCCTAGGCCATTTTTACCTAGTATTCGATTGCTTTCCCGATCCAATCTATGATGTTGTCCCTCAGCACCCGAATGTCATGCTCTTCGGCGTCTCAGACTTTTTGAACTACACTGATGTAATCTATCCTTTCCACCACTTGATGAGATTTTTCATACCACCTCTTCACATCCTTGCAGGTCGCTAGCGCCATAAGGGTGTCTTCTTGGAAGTCAACTATACCTATAGTGAAAAGGTGTTGTTCATTTGTGAATTTGGCATAGATGTCTTAAAACTCACTTCTCAAAAACATCGTGGCCTATGTGGAGTCCTGATAGTATTTTTCCAAATGGATTAGATGCTCCAACTCCTTAAGTGCAACGGCCAAATCCTTTTCATCCCTTCTTTCTCTATCCAATGTGGCATCTTTGATAACCATCCTTGCACCGATAAGCTCAGACATCTTGGCATGTTTTGTGTTGAGAAACTTCACCTCTGTGGTGATGAGAATCAAATTATATAACATAAGCCTCCTCTTCTTAGTGGTTATCTTCATGATGTCTTTTCTCTTCCGGTCATAGCCGATCTCTTGTATATCGGTGACCTCATCAACACGTTCAGGGATTTTTTGTTCTCCCTAGGTTAGTGTATTTCCTAGGATCTCAACTATGTGCACCTGTTAGAGGATGGGTTCCTGAAATTCTTCCATATGTCCCGATGGCTCGACCTTTGTTTGTTTCTCACCAATTGGTGAGGTATTAGCAAAAATTGAACCACCAGGGGTAGGTTCATTATTTACTTGGTAATTGGTTGTTGAAGTGTCGATTTCTTGTTGTGCAACTTCCTCCTTCTGATATCCTGATCCCAGCTCATCCCTCGAGCAGTCCATTTGGGTCCCCGACAAGTCGAGTAGTTCAATGTCTAAGAAAATTTTTACCTCTTGGTCACTCTGCAGACGGCTTTGAATTGGAGAATCAAGACCTGGGGTGGATGCTCTCTCAGGTTCTTTTTCATTTGTAATCTACACTGGAGTCACCAAGGACACCTCCAAACTCTCCTCATCATCATAGATTCTTATTAAGTCAAAAAAGGGGTTTGGTACACTTTTCCTACCTGGTGTCCTTGCTATCTCATGATGGTTTGAAATTCCACCGAGTGATCTGATCTTTGGTGGTGGAAATTCAGGGTTTTATGGCCCAATAATTTCTTCAAGTTGTATTGGCTCTAGACCACTTGGCTCTCCTATCCTTTCAATTGGGTCTTCAGTAGGAATCCTTGACCTCTCTACAATATTAGGTTCATTCTGCAACTGATCAATGATTCTCTACACCCCTTCTAGCAAGAACAATCCTCTTCGTTGTGCCTCTGTAGTCTCTACTGCTCTCATTTCTTCCCTAGCTCTGAGGGCCTCTTGAGCCAACTACTCTATTGTCTCCACTTGTTCATCCATGCTCATGGCCTTGAACCTGGTCATATTTTGTTTATCCATCCTCTATACTACCTCTTCCTAGTCCTGAGCACACTCCATGAAAATTTCATCCTCAAATTTATCATGCGCGTATGGCCAGTGGGATGATACCTATGAAGCATGCTGAAGCACCAATCCTTTAGGATCATTCTTGAGGAATAGGCCTATTGGGAAGCTTAATTCAAGTTGTCTCATCCCTTCATGTTTGGCTTGAGCAATGTCCTTTACCAAATAAAACCACACATGGAAATCGTAGGGTATGAAATCCTGCTTCTTGTGCTTGACTAGCGTGGCGCTATAGTTCTGCAGGATAGTCTAATAGAAGATTTCTCCCACAATGAGCCAGTCTGGGATGTGATAAGGAAGTATATGCAGTGCTCCAGTGGCCCCGAACACCCTAATATAGGTTGAGTGTTCATTCAAATACCAGTGGCCCACCTTCTCTACCAATTTCTTGGTTGTTGCGGATGATCTTGGGAATTCCTTTTTAAATACAATAAAATGAATACGAGTAATGAATTCATCGCAAATGAGTGCGTAGGATTTTTTATACATGTTCTCCCATAGTATGTTGAAATAAATGTGGACAGGGAGATCTGCAACATGCCAGCTTAAATTTATGTCGATGAAGAAATTTCTCGCATAGATAACATCAAGCAAGTATGAGGACATGTGGAAAGTGGGTACTTCCCCTTCTTTCAACATCTGAGCCTGCTATACACCGATGCTCAATTGCTTTGAAATTATCACTCCCTAGTTGAAGCTGCTTTCATATATCTCCATTGTGTATGCCAAGGGAATCCATACTTTTGAAAACTTGGAGCAATCCTTCTCTCCATACAGTTGGTAGATGAGAGCCATCAAATATATGTATGGCTCCCTCAAGTTAATTGTCCCATACCAGCCATTGCTCCGGTTGGTAAAATTCTTGTCCTCCTTCCACCATGAGGCCATCAACTGACTAGTTTCATGGGATTCATAGAACTTCACCATGAATTCTGTGTTTAGCTACTCCTCTGGGTCTCTAAGTTTGTATTACTTCTGGACTTATGTCGGGAGGAAAAATCCAACACATACGCCATTCTCATCATTGATCAAGTACTTCTACATATGTGTATGGTTGATTAGCCACTTCAAAACTTCTATTCAAGGGAAAACTGAGTTTCTACTGGCTACCATGTGAAAATATGACCGGCGTATATTTGGGAACACTTGGTGATCGAGCGCCCTTACATCCAGGTCACTGTGTGGGATACACTTCGGGTACTCCTCCCAGTTGATTATGTTGAAAAGGTCCCCCCACTATGGGAGCATTACTTTGGATCTGGTGCTTGATTTTGTATCACCAAAGACTGGAGGTTGGACAAATGATTTCTTTGTTGAGGATTTTATGATCGGCTCTGCCCTGGGAGTGTACTCCAACTACCTTGCAGTACCAGGAGAAGAACCTTCACCTATTTCTACTTCATTTAGCTTGGGTTCTCTCGAAGAATATCTGGTGGTTGGATTTCTTGGAGGAATTTTCCATCTGCTACTTTTTTAACCTGGTCTTGATAATATGAGAATCGACATAGTCTTGAGACGCTTGATTTTCTTCTTCAAAAGCTCTAGAATTCAAACTTGTGCGCAGAATGAAATTTTTCAAATTCATTCTAGAGATTTATGCAGGATGAACTTATGTTGTTGCATCAGCCATTCAATTTGGCTTATGAGTGTAGTTCTATTAAATTTTCCACCATATCTTCAAAGACGTTTAAAATTAAATTCGATGATGGGTTGACAGTGTAGGCGTGGGTTGTAACATGGCCTATCAACAATTTCAAATTGTTGTTGTTCAATCGGCGCATGAGGTAATAAAAAATATAGGATGAAGCATTAATTGGTCTATCAAATGTCAGAATCTGATCATATCTTGTGTCAAAAAAATCCCATCATTTCGTTAGTCTAGCTGGTGAGTAGAGGGTCAGGGTTCTGCTTTGAACATTTTTCATTGATATCTTCTTGCAAAATCTTTGATGTAGATCGATCTTGTCGTACAAAGATCATGTGGAAAATTTGACTAGGAGGTGTGACTAGGACATAGGGAACCTTAATATGACTCTGGACGAAACCAGGATGTGTGACACCCCTACGCGACAAAGACATGTGGAACTCGAGACTGACATCTTCATTTACTCTAGTCAATCATAATCAGGACTTTCCTTAAGCTATATGTTATAAACATGATCCTATCTCGCTACCGCTGAAAAGGTATCAAGGATTTGTGATTGATGATAAACCTACCCAATTTCTCCTAGATCGACTCCCTCGAAAAATTCCCGATGTCAAAAGTGTATAGGGGATCGACGATCGACGATTTATTTAACATAGAAAAAATCTATTGTTTTAATATTTTTAGATTTTCCTTGACCCTGAGCAAGTGCATCGGTCATCGACTATCACTAATTTCTTTATGGATTTTTTTCAATTTCTATCCCTACCATATTTTGCCGATGTCGATGGGGATCGACTATCTCTTGAAACTTTGTGGTGAATAACTCATGCAAACCAACTCTACCTTCTGGTGATGTCGATGGTGCATCGACGATAGACAATTAGTGTAATTGTGTGGCCACTTTACCTGATTGAATTTTTTCGACATCGAACATAAGCGCGTTAGGTGAAATGTTAGCCGCAGATTCTTAGTTAGGATGTCAAGTTATTTTAGACAAAATGTTTCATCTAACAAGTTCAAACACTCTGACTTGATTTATAAGAGTCATGAAAAAAAATAAAAAATAAACCATCCCCCCCATGTGAACTAAATTTAGATAGTAAAACAAAACAAGTGGTACCCAAAAATTGATCAAATTTGATAAAAATTTTAGGGTGTGTTGAGTTCTCAACAAATGGAGATTTACTGGGTGAAAGAAGAATCTTTGTTCCTTCCTCAGAGTTAGCTGATGCAGAAACTAGTTAAGAAACCAACTGTTTTTTTTTATCAGAGTCGTTTCTATCCTTGCGTTTAAAATTCCCTCGGTTCGTGAATCCAGGCCCACCTATGGAGTTTCATCATTTATTCCTCCTTCATTCCTCTTGACCATGACCCATGCCTCATTTTGACAAGAGTCGAGTAAAGCATTCACTGGCACCAGACCTTTTAGTTATCATCATTCACTTGTTACGGTGTTTCTCTGCTGCTAGAGAGCATCCATAGCCCTAATAAAGTCACCTTAATGTCATTGGCATTTCTCCACTCCTAGCGAGATTCCATAGCCCCGACAAATTTATCTGTGTACCCTCTCCTACTTCATGTTCATTTGATATAATTGATTTATTTTTGGAAGATATGCCTTGAGCGAGTGGGAGAGGAGGATGTCTATTATCTGCAAGATGAGATGGTTAAGGTGAATTTTTTTCTAGCTCTGTCTTGAGGTACATGTGGTCCTTTCCAAATTACCATCTTTCCCTTTACGTTTTACCACACCACTAGGTGGACACTTCATCATTTTCCAAGGTCGTTTATTCGCAATGATTAGACACATAACTCTTTTAAGAAAAACGCAATTTTTTCAACATTTCTTGTGTTGCATGTAAGCATGAGTGAGGAACAAAGTTTTCTAAACCATATTGATTAAGGTCAACCAATGCCTTGCAGAACACAAATTTATTGCACAAATATACCACACAAAAGAAAAACAGAAATAAAGGACTCTGCAAAAATAGACTAACATGAAAACACACTTTTTTATTTTATTTTATTTTTTAACAGAAACATTGTTTTAGAGCTTGGCCATTCACTCGGAGGGCTTTGAGTTCCCCCCTCGAATTTTAAAACTGATAAGTTCTTGCCCCAAGTTTCTTGGCTACCTGGAAAATTCTGAGCCATAGATTCTAAAACTTTAAATGTTTTTCCTTCGGTTCATTTTCTCTATCCCATTTCAGGACTAAGTCTCCTACTTAAAAATTCTTCTCTCTCGACTTATGCTTGTCAAACCACCTTTTAACTGTATTTTGATGAGCCAGGGACTTTGATTTTGATTTCTCCCTTTCTTCTTCCAACATGAGGAGGGTATCAATTCTCTGTTGAATAACTGATGAGGGTTTTTCTCTAGATCTCTAAGCAAGCTAAAGAGATGGAAGGTATAGCCCATTTGGGAGAATGACTTCTTGTTTGTATACCAGAAAATATGGGGAGTTCCCTATAGCTTCCTTGGGGCTTTATATATTGTCCCATAAGGTATTATGAAGTGAACTATGCCAATTTCTATGATTGTCTGCAACTATTTTCTTCAAGATCCTCACTAGGTTCTTATTGGTTGATTCTGCAACTCCATTCCCCTATGGATAATAGTTTGCAGAGTATCTGATTATGATTCATTTGTCTAGAGAAAAATATATTAGTAGGGTGGAATAAAAGTAAGCAGCATTATCAAAAACAAGAAACGAAGGCATATCAAGCCTTGTGATCAATTGTTGTTCTATGAATTGGATTACCACCTTTTCATTTACGTGAGTCAGAGGGATGGCCTCTGCCCATTTCATAAAATAGTCCGTAGAAGTCAGTATGTATCTATTTTTTTTTAAGAACTCAGGGTAATTTCTCCTATGACATCTAACCCCCGTTACTTGAATGGTATAGATATGGCCACTGGTTGGAGTGGTACAACTATTCTATTTTCCCTCCTCGCGCTTATTTGACAAGTTTTACAGTTTCTAGCGTATGTATGAGCGTCTCTAAATAGAGTAGGCTAGTAATAGTCAGCTCTCATTATCTTATGAGAAGTGGTATTCCCTACAAAGTGTCCACCTGCAGCACCATCATGGAGCTCCTTCAGAACCTTATCTGTTTCTTAACGTTCAAGACATCTCAAAAGTACCCCATCATAATTTACGTGGAAGAGCACCAAATTTATGAGGCGATATTGTGTCGATTTTAGTATGAGAGCTCTCCTTTCCTTAGGGTTTAGGTTTTCTAGGCATGTCCCATGATGTAGGAGATAGGTTAGTTTTCCATACCAAGAATCCTTCCCTAGGGGAACATATAAAGCTTCACTACACCACAATGCCAATTCATTATCCCACTTGGAGTCTTCATTTACTTGGTCTTGGGCTTCAACGGCCAGTTTACACAATCTCTATCCCTTAACCAGTTTGGCGGGTTTTATATCTAGATCAAATTCTTGGAAAAATGCCATCCAATTTTCTCTTATTTCCCCCATCTCATGTTGAGTGAATAGGGATCGGACTGTGGGATGAGGCACCATGACTTTGGTGTGATTTTTTAGGATGTAAGATCTAAAATGTTTTACTTCTTTGTATACCGCATAACCATGTTTATCTATAACAGGGTAATTCAGTTCATCCCCTTGTAGATTAGTGCTCATAAATGAGATCGGGGCCTCATTGTTGTCATCATCCTTCTAAGTTAATATTGCAGCTAAAGATTGGTCAGTGGAAAAAGTATAGAGGAAAAAATCTTTGCTAAAGTTGGGACTTCATAACACTGGAGCTTGAGATATTGCAGTCTTAATATTGCTGAAATCATTTTTTCATTCCTCATCCCACTTAAATTCAACATCCTTACAGATCATTTTTTGTAAGGGTTTGATAGTTTCAATGAAGTCAGGGGTGAAATTCCTCACAAAATTGATTTTTCCAAAGAAGGATTGCATAACCTTTTTGTTGTGGGGTAAGGGAAGTTGAGCTATTGCCTTAATTTGTTCTGGGTCTATGCGAATTCCTACTTGAGATATAATATGACCTAGTAATTTCCCTTCCTTGACACCAAAGATAGTTTTCTTAGGTTTTAAATATATACTGTATTTTCTACACCTTTCAAAAATATGGGTTAGATGTTGAATGTGATCTTCTTTCTTCTTTGAATACATAGTTACGTCATCCAAATAGACTACTACACACTTGTTGATCAATCCCCAAAATGATACATCTATGGCCCTCTGGAAGGTTTCCCCTGCATTAATTAACCCAAAGGGCATGCATTTATAAGAAAAAGTTCCCCACTTGGTTCAGAAGGTAGTTTTCAATCGGTCCTCTTTTGAGACTAGAACCCAGTTGTAGCCTGAAAAGCCATCTAGTAGGGAGAAAATATCAGAACCAAACATGGTCTTTAAGAGTTGTTCCATTGGTGGGACTAGGTAGTTATCCTTTTATGATTTTATATTGAAGTTTCTAAAATCCACACACAGGCGGATTTCCCCAAACTTTTTCCTCACAAGGACCAAATTTTCCACCCAAGCAGAGTATCTAACCTGGAAGATAGTTTTCGCGTCTAGTAATTTTTTTAAATCTTGACACATGAGGGGTTCTAGAGATGGGTGGTACTTCTAGATCTTCTGTTGGAAGGGTTTTACTCTGGACTTTAATGAGATTGTGTGTTGAATAATACGAGTTTCATAAGTTTTCATATCTCGGTAGGACCACACAAAAACATCTTGATATTCTCTGAAAAGTTTGAGATAGGCTTTCCTTTCTTCTTTAGACACTATCTTGCCTAGATTTATATTTTTAGGGTTTTTTGAGGTTCCTAGATTTATAGTCTCGTACATGGGACACAAGCTCCCTTTATTTGTGTTTGTTGACCCTTTAAATATTTCCCTTAAGTCAAATAGGTTCTCCAAATTGGCTACCACTTTCGGTATCGTGTGAAACTTGGGTATGTTACTAGGGTGATCTATTTCACATCTTTGTTCATGGGAATCTGTTTCTACTAATTTTTCTTGGAATACTTCATAATCAATAGCCAAGTATTTAAAATTTTCCTGATTGGTTAGGAAGTTTATAATATGTTCATCCCCTTCAAAGACCTTTCAGTTAGAAATATTGTTGGGCATTGATGGTTTGTAAAATAGTTCCACGGTGAACCTGGAGGCTTCATAGTATTCTAAAGGGGATAGCCTTGAAGAAACAGTGGCTAGGGAATCAACAAGAGTATTCTTTGTTCCGGGGATCATTGTCACATTGAAGGCTTCCAAATGTTCTACTATCCTATGCACTTTCTGTTGATAATTCCTCAGGTGGGAAGAGTTGCAATGTATAGTATTCTTTACTTGCCTAACAATGATTTCAGAGTCCTCGAATTTTTTTAGTTCTTTAATGTTTAATTCTATGGATTTATTTATTCCTTGCACTAAAGCTTCATACTTGACAGTGTCATTATTGCATTCAAAGTCTAGTCTGCAGGACAGGAAATTTTGTTTCCCCTTTGGGTCAATGAGAATACATCTCGCTCCCGACCCTTCTTGTAATTTAGACCCATCAAAGTACATGGACCAAACTTGTGAGCTAAAATCATCAACTTCTCCATGCCTACTAACTTCCTCCTCTCCACCTACTTTGTATGTGGTTTCCAACAGAGGTTCTTGACAGAAGAGGGTTTCTTCTGCCAGCGCTAGTATATTTACTTGAAAAGTCATTTCAGAGTTTTGAGTAAGAGGCACATCATATGAGAGAGGGGAGAAATTTTTGAAATCAAAATCACAGGAGTAGTTGCCTAGCACAAGAAAATATGCCAACGAGGGTTCGTTGAAGGCTTCTAAATCGATGACAATATGTTTGAGATACCTTTCCCTATCGATCCTAATCATGTTTGTGTGTCCCTTTAATGGAAACCAAAGGTGATCCCAGTTTGTGCTAAAGTATCCATTAAAATTTTCAGACCAATCTCAACTAAGTAGCAGTCCATAAGCTTCTGGTATATTCGATACAATGATGTTAATTACTTGAAAAAAAATTGTGTGTGTAGCCATCCTGATCATGAAATCATTGAGTTCTCCAATAACATTTACCTGAGTTTTGTCTAGTTGTATAACGTGTTTATCACTTTTGAGAGAGACTACATTTAATTTCTTGCAGATAGATAATGCCATGGCATTAGAGGAATCCCCTTAGTCAACTAAACAATTATGGAGGTTTCTGTTGAAGACTTCAAACATTAAAAAGAAAGGTGGGATGAAAGGATTTCCTTTTTTATCTACAGAGCAAGCATTCACATTTGGTTTATTTGTTAGATCTATGGGAGATGGATTTTCCCCTTGGTCAGTACTTGTTATAGGGGTTTCTACTGACTTCAAGGCTTGTAATATAAAGTCCTTTTGCCGGGGAATTCTACACATGTCCATGACCAATACATTTGTGTTCAATATTTTTAAATATTATACTATGTTGTAGTATAGCTTGGGTGATTCTCATGTGTGGATGTTTATGTTATTTAATTGGGGGGGAAAGGTGCTTTTAGGTGATAAAGTGCTTGTTTTACTCTCGAGGTTTGGGCAATGGTAAGATCATTTGAGACTGGTTGACCCCTACTTTGCGTTTTCATAGCCAAAAGCTCAGCGGGTGGTTCTTGAACCTCAAATATATCATCGGAAGGCATTGGAAAATCAGGATCCCACACCATCATGGTTGTTTCTTCTGGTAGGTCAACTTCTTCATGATCGAAAATATTCACCATTGAGCTGCTTGTTTTTTTGGTAAGGGAAAATTCGTCTAGGAACTGATTGGCCATTAAATTCGTGGCATGCACCCATTGCGGAAAGTCTCTTTCAGAATGTTTCTCTTCATGATAGGTACAGAAAGAGTCAGATGTTACATTTCTCAGGTCGTTGTTTAAGTTGGTTGGGGGAGGCTCAATTTCTTTGAATGGTGGGTTTCTTTTAAAAGTGGTTTATAAGGCCTTTGGACTTGGTTTCCTTCCCCTGCACTTATTTTCATGTCTACAATTTCATTTGGAAATTTCTTTATCATCCGTTGTAAGTATTCTATTCTTGGGGGTCTAGTCAACAAGAGTCCTCTCCTGGGTGGAGGTTGACCTTCCTTCTTAACTAGTGAGACCTCACCCTCTTTACATCCCTTCATTTGGAATTCAATTATTTTGGCTTCCTCGAAATTTTCAACTAGAATATGCTTGGCAACCCTTTTTACAAACATGGAAATAGAAGCAGGGAGAGCATTAACATATACCTCAATTTGAAACTCCTGAGTGGGTTTAGCTTCGGGTTGAAATTTGTTCAGGATAGTGGTAAATCGTTAGTTAAAGTCTGTAACCTTTTATTTTGAACTCATGGTGTCGGCGAACAGTTCAGCCATTAAATCTCTTGTAGTGGTTTCTTCTACAAAGTTGTCTAAAAAAATATTTTTGAAACTTCATCCAACTAGTTATGGACCCTATAGGCAAGTTAAAATACCACGTTGAGGTTGAATTCTCAAAGGTATAGGGAAAAATATTGCATACTACTTCTTCATGTTGGACATTCATCACTCTAATATCTAGTATGAACTTCTTAATATGGTCTTCAAGAAATCCTGAGGTTTCAGGGTCAAATTTGGGGAGTAACTTTACTGGATGTCGAGGGAGGTTATGTACCCATCCTGGGATTTCTAGAGCATCTCTGGCCAACCAAGGTTGATTATTTTGAGGTGGTTTTCCCATTTATTCATTATGATCATTGCTATCCTCCATGTCGTCTGACTCCGAATCTAAGCGATCTGAGTTAAACCCTTCCTCATCAGATTCAAAATCGTCGAGCTCAAAGTAGTTACCAGTTGGTGTTTCGAGAATCAAATTAAGGGGATGTTCTATCTCTTTGAGGGAGAAATATATTAGGTCTTCTACTGTGTGAAAAAAAAACTGGTTGGGGGTGTTGACCACTGGTCTGCTTACTTGTTTTCTACAAGGAAGTAATGGGGATAAGGGTAATGATATGATTTTTTGAGCGTAAGCTCTTGTGATTGTTCTAAACTAGTTCAACTTCTTGTGGGGAAGAGCGTAAGGTATTTCAGGGAATAGATTTTATTCCTCTTGCCAGGGTGATTTACTCATTTCAGGAATACTCAACGTGTGTGGGATGTCTTGAGAATGAATAGCCATGCATGTGTGTTGTTTTGAATCTGTAGGCTATGCCGACTATTATATCAGAAATATTCTTATCCATTCATTCACAGGCCCCTCCTTCTAGCACCAATTCTATTGAGGGGTCCTAAATCCCTTTAAATCAACAACAAGACCAAACCCACCATGAAGGCCCAATTAGAATCTGCAGTGTTTGATAGTGGAATGGTTTTCCATATCTTTCAATCTCGCCAAATTATCAATGGGATTTACGTATTGATTGACATGATATCTTCTTATGAAAGTTCCTCCTCAGTTTAAACATTCTCTTTTTTGTCTTTTCTTTTACTTGATCGGTTTGATTAAAATATGTGTGATGGTATAAACTAGATGGTAAAAGGGGGGTTCTTAACTACTGAAGAAGGCTGAGCTTGGGATAACCCTTGTGCTCAAGCATGCAAACAAATATATTCACACCTATGACAAGCCTAGTACTAATACATTGACTTGTTGGTATTTCAATTATTGACTAAGATACAATTATCGAAAGAAAACACACATGCAATAAAATGATGGCAAGAAAAATAGTTTCCTTAGATCTAGCATTAATCACACATTAACACAATGATTTGCATTCATAATTAGAGATAAGAACTACAAAAAATATTGAAACAACTAACTTATCAATAGATTCAGAAACTCTTACTCACTACAACATCCGTTCATGAAATAAAGTCGGAAGTAATTCCTATTCAAATCCAATCACACAATGCCTTTTATGAAAAACAGAAGTTTTTCTATGGTCCTAAACATGACTTCTTAATTAAGGTAGTTCAGAAATAGTTCTTTACAATTCCAAAAATGAGGGTTGTTTCCAAAAACCTCGACCTTTTCTACAAGTTCAATCCTCGTATTTATAATGAATCATTAACTAAAAATAGCTATTAGAAGTGCAAGCTATGTAAAACAAAATATCGCCACATGGTGCTTTCATCTCTCTGTTCTCTAAGAATCATCAAATGGTTTTACTCAAGTGGATGACTCTTCTCATACTCCAACCACTTGACAAATATTTCCTCGCATGTGTTGGCATACAGGAAACTGTGCTGGTCCATAAGGGCTAAAAGAATTTATTTCACTTCTATTACCTGTGCTCTATACTTGATTATTTTAACACTCAACTGCTACAAGACTGCTCGGGCCTTAATCAGATGCTCAGTGAACTGTTGTACTTGACCTCACACCATTCTCGTCACTTTTTCTATTTCTGTTGTTCATGTCCAGTCTTTTTCTGCATGTTTCTTAACTATGTCATGTAGGTCAACAAAGTCTTTGGGTGAGACGAATTCTGGGAGCCCAATGTCTTTCATCTCCCGATTAATCTTTTCTCGACTCTTTTTGAAATCAGCCCACTTCTCATGAATCTCCCACTGAGGTTCCTGGGCCATTTTTACCCAGTATTCGGTTGTTTTCCTAATCCAAACTATGATGTTGTCCCTCAGCACCCGAATGTCGTGCTCTTTTCTGTCTCATCATTTTTGAACAACACTGATGTAATCTATCCTTTCCATCACTTGATGATATTTTTCATACAACCTCTCCATGTCCTTGCAGGTCTCTAGCGCCACAAGGGTGTCTTCTTGGAAGTCGGCTATACCTGTAGTGAAAAGTTGTCATTCATTCGTGAATTTGGCATAGACATCTTGAAACTCACTTTTCAAAAAAATCGTGGCCTATGTGGAGTCCTGATAGTATTTGTCCAAATAGCACAGATGCTCCAAATCCTTAAGTCCAGTGACCATCTCCTTTTCATCCCTTCTTTCTATATCCAATGTGGCATCTGTGATAGCCATCCCTGAGCCGATAAGATCGGATGTCTTGGTGTGTTTTGTGATAAGAATATTCTCCTCTGTGGTGATGAGAATCGAACTATCTAATGTAAGCCTTCTCTTCTTATTGGTTCTCTTCATGATGTATTTTCTCTTTCGGTCATAGGCGATTTCTTGTATATCGGTGAACTCATAAACAAATTCATGGATTTGTTGTTCTCCCCGGGTTAGAGTATTTCCTAGGCTCTTGAGTATGTGCACCTATTCTAGGATGGGTTCCTGAACTTCTTCCATATGTCCCAATGGCTCGACCTCCATTTGTTTCTCACCAAATGGTGAGGTATTGGCCAAAACAGAAGCACCAGGGGTAGGTTCGGTACTTACTTGGTAATCGATTGTTGAAGTGATGATTTATTGTTGTGGAACTTCCTCTTTATAACCTCATGATCCTAAATCATCCCTTGAGCTATCTATTGGGGTTCTCGACAAGTCGAGTAGTTCAAAATCTAATACATTTTCGACCTCATGGTCTCTCTGTAGATGGATTTGAATTGGAGCATTGGGACCTGGGGTAGATGCTCTCTTAGGTTCTTTTTCCTATGTAATTTTCACTGGAGTCACTAGGGACACCTCTGAAATCTCCTCATCATCGTAGATGATTATTAATTCAAATAATGGGTTTGGTACACTTTTCCTACCTGGCGTCCTTTCTATATCAAGCTAGGTTGAAATTCCCCTTGGTGATTTAATTTGTTGTGGTGGAACATCAAGGATTTATGGCCCGATGATTTCATCAATTTGTATTGGCTCTAGGCCACTTGGATCTCCTCTTCTTTCGATTGGTTCATCAACAGGAATCCTCAACATCTGTATAAGATCAGGTTCATTCTTCAACTGATCAATGATTCTCTATGCCCCTTCTAGCAAGAGCAGTCCTCTTCTTTGTGCCTCTGTAGTCTCTACCACTCTGATTTCTTCCCTAGCTCTGAGGGCCTCTTGAGCTCACTTCTCTATTGTCTCCACTTTTTCATCCATTCTCATGGCCTTGAACTTGGTCATATTTGGGTTGGCCATCCTCTTTACTACCTCTTCCCAGTCCTGAGCGTACTCTATGAAAATTTCATCCTCAAATTTATCATGCATGTATGGCCAACATGATGATACATGTGAAGCATGTTGAAGCACAATGCCTTTAGGATCATGCTTGCGGAATCGGCCTGTCATAAACCTGAATTCAAGTTGGCTCAACCCTTCTTGTTTGGCTTGAGCAGTGTCCTTTACCAAATAAAACCCCACATGGAAAATGCAGGGTATGAAACCCTGCTTCTTATCCTTGATTATCGTGGCATTATAGCCCTGTAGGTTAGTATGATAGTAGATTTCTCCCACAATGATTCAGTCTGGGATGTGAGCAGGGAGTAGATGCAGTGCTCTGGTAGCCCTAAACACACTGATATAGGTTGAGAGTACATCCAAATACTAGTGGCGCACCTTCTCTACCAATTTCTTGGTTGTTGTGGATAGTCTCAAACATTCATTTTTAAATACAATAAAATGAATACGAGAGATGAATTCATCGCAAATGAGTGTGTAGGATTTTTTATACTTGTTCTCCCATAGTATGCTGAAATAGATGTGGGCAGGGAGCTCTGCAACATGCTAGATTAAATTCATGTTAGCGAAGACATTTCTTGCACAGATAACATCGATCAAGTACGAGGACATGTGGAAAGCGGGTGCTTCCCCTTCTTTCGATGTCTAAGCATGTTGTACATAGATGCTCAATTTCTTTGAAATTATCGCTCCCTAGTTGAAGTTGTTGTCGAAGATCACCAATGTGTATGCCAAGGGAATCCATGGTTATAAAAACTTGGAGCAATCCTTCTCTCCATACAGTCGGAAGATGAGAGCCATCAAATAGATGTATGGCTCCCTCAAGTTAATTGTCCCATACCATCCATTGATCCGGTTGGTAAAATTCTTGTCCTCCTTCCACCATAAGGCCATCAACCAACTTGTGTTGTGGAATTCATAGAACTTTACCATGAATTCTCTATTTATACACTCCTCTGTGTCTCTGAGTTTGTAGTACTTTTGGAATTTTGCCGGGAGGAAAATTTTGACACACCCGCCATTCTCATTGTTGATCAAGCACTTTTGCACATATGCATGGTCGATTAGCCACTTCAAAACTTCTATGCAAGGGAAAATCAGGGTTCTACTGGCTACCATGTGAAAATATGATCGTCAGATATTTGGGAACAATTGGTCATTGAGTGCCCTTACATCCAGGTCGTTGTTTGGGATACTCTCTGGGTACTCCTCCCGACTGATTTTGTTGAAAAGGTCCCCCCACTGTGGGAGCATTACTTTGGATCTAGTTCTTGCTTCTGTATTACCAAAGACCAAAGGTTGGGCAAAGGATTTATTTGTTGTGGTTTTTATGACCAACTCTTCCCTGGGAGTGTACTTCAACTGCCTCGCAGTACCAAGAGAAGAACCTTCACCTATTTTTGCTTCTTTTAGCTTGGGTGCTCTCAGAAAGTGTCTAGTGGTTGAATTTCTAGGAGTATTTTTCCCTCTATTGCTTGTTTAACCTAGTCTTGATAATCTAAGAATCAACATAGTCTCGAGACACTTGCTTTGCTTCTTCAGATGCTCTGGAATTCAAACTTGTGCGCAGAATGAAATTGTTCAAAGTCATTCTAGATATTTAGGCAGGATGAAGTTACCTTGTTGCATCAACCATTCAATTCAGGTTATGAGTGTAGTTTTATTAAATATTCCGGCAAATCTTCAAAGACGTTTAAAATTAAATTTGATCATGGATTGACGACATGGGCACGGGTTGTAACGTGACCTACTGACAATTTCAAATTTTAATTTTTTAGTCGGCACACGAGGTAACAAAAAATGTGGGATGAAGCATTAAATGGTCTATCAAATGTCATAATATGATCATATCTTGTGTCTAAAACATCCCATCATTTCAATAGTCCAACTAGTGAGTCGAGGGTTGGGATTCTGCTTCAAACACTTTTCTTTGATATTTTCTTGTAAAATCTTCGACGTCGATCAATATTTTCATACAGAGATGACATGGAAAATATAACTAGGAGGTGTGACTAGGACACCAGGAACCTTAATATGACTCAAAATGAAACGAGGTTGTGCGACACCTCTACATGACAAAGACATGTGGAACTAGAGACCAACGTCTTCATTTACTTGAGTAAATAATGGCTTGATGAAGCAAATAATGCTATAGTGATACAATGGTAGGGCTCTAGCACAATGCTTCAAAGGATAGGCTTTCTAGCAAAATCTAGTAGGTGAAAAGCTATTAAGACAAGGACACTAACATGTGCTTGATCTCCTAGGGTTTTAAGCTAGAAATTTCATAATCTTAGTAAAATGAAAAGTAAATGTACTATAACCATTCAAAGAAAAGAAGAATTGAATAAATTCACTTACATTCACCAAGAATAATCTATCCAATAGCCTAGTCGAATACTTTCCACCAAGAAAATGACAAAAATACCAAAATTAGCCTCCTCCAAGAGTTGTGCACCACTTAATTTCTGCCAAAGAGCCTTAAAAGAGCCAAATTTCATACCTCACTTGTGTGAATGAAATAATGATGATAAAATACAATGGGAAAATCCCTTATTTATACAATCAAAATGACTTTTAATTCCAAAGTTAGGTCAAAAAGGTCGACATTTCCAGTTTACATGAGAAAATCCAATTTTACATAATTTTTTCAAATAAAACCCTAATTTAAGATTTTTAGGGTGACATCATGCCCCTCCTAGGGTGATGTCAGCCTCCTTGCTGGAACTTTATCTCTCCAAGTGGAACGTTGGGGCTCAAAACCGCTATGGAACTGCCACACGTGCCAACCAATGTCGTACTCAAGCTGGGTGCCTCAACTAGGTGATGTCAAGGCTTTGAATGATGATGTCAAAGGCCTTTAAGGGACAACATAATGGTGGGAGGGAAAGACCCCCCTAGGCCCAAGCCTACCAAGATATCTCTGATGGAATGTCCTCATCACTCTCTGGTACAAGCCTCTGGCATATGTCTGCCCCTAACTGGGGTTTTCAACATCCATCTGGTGGGATTTTATCCCTATGGAGGTCCAATATAATCATCTCCCCATGTGTACATGTCTATCGGTAAGGTCCTAAAGCAACAAGAAGTATGCCCTCCATGGGCTCATAAGTCACAGGGATCATAGCAATGTCAATCACATCTAATAATCAAGTTATCCAAACATGTGCATGAAACCCCCCTTTCCCAAACAAGTTCTCAAAGACGTTATGATATTCTACAAGCTAGGTTTGAAGAGGGTTTTAGGACGTCCTATTGGGATAATTCTCCTTATATGTGGGATGTTTCCAGGTGAAGACCAATCTAGGTCATGTAAGTGTATGAGATGGTATGGGGATGTTTGTACAAATGGGTGCAAATGTTTCAAATTCCATTCAATGCCTTTTTACCTTTTTATCTTATTGATTTTTCTTTCAAGAGAATAGCTGGGGGACACTGCCCTAGCTTTGTGTCCAACGATGACAGTGTTACCCACAAGCATTTCACGGATATTATAAGGATGGCTCATGATGAGACTCCCTTTCTCTTGGATATGTTACCAAGAGCCACTACCCTAGCAAGGTGACCAATTGAATGGTAGTGTCATACTTCTACATGCCCATGGACCTAATAGGTTGGCTCGTGATGAGACCCCCTATCCTCCAACTAGTTCTTGAGTTTATTTATTTTATGGGTCCCTCCTTTTCTTACTAAGAAGCCTTTTATTTATTTCCCAGGGGATCCCTTGGAGAAGCATCTGAAGGTTTTGTTCTTTTGGATTTTATATTTTTATAGCTACTTTTACCCTCTATGCCTTTAGCCCCTTATTCCCACAAGGCAAGGTACAACTCTTTGCTAGCTTGGAAAACCCAATGCCTGAACCAATGTAGGGGATGGATGAGAGGGAAGATGATGAAAAGTGATAAGTATGGTGGGAATGGATGATGGCCTTTCATGAACCCACCCAGTGGCAACTCACTCCTAAGGGAACCAACTTTCTAGGGTGTTATGTCATCCTCCCAAGTATGGACAAGTCAAAAGGCATAAAGTACAAGCACACATCATGAAGAAAAAGAGAATTAAATGATGTTGGTGCAATTATATGCATAATATATTGCCAAACATAAATTATCAACCAGGATTCATAATCAGTAGATTTGATCCACTATATGTGCCGATAACAGATAGGTTCCTGTTCTGTTTAGTATATATTAGATAAGAAAACCATTTAGAAACCAATGCACTTTTAAAAATAACAATCTTCACACAATTCGAAAGATGGAAAGAAAAACTCATAAACAAGAAAAAGCCCTTGCTCAGGTGATGGACATGTTCATTGATGGTTCATGAAAAGAAAAGATAATCATTGATTCTATCTCCTGGAGAAACTAAAATAACAAGTGGGATGCTCCATTAAATCCCATGTATGGTGAAATATGGAGATCCAACTGTTCCTGCATTACCACACTTTGCAACAAATTCGAATAGTGAAATCAAACAAAATAACATGAAATCAAAATAACAAATACACAAAATGAAAATCTACACTAACAATTTACAATAAGCTTACCAAGATGGATCGATGGCCCTTGTTGATGCCAACATGGAAGCTTTTAGATCACCATATGCTAACTTCTACGAGAGACAAAATCACTGAATGCAAACATGCATTAATCTCCAAAAATTAGGTTCACAAAAAGAGTCTCTTTGTTAATCAAATCTACATCATAACAATTCTCTTCTTAATCTACATAATAATAATTCTTCTCCTCTTAATCTACATAATAATAATTCTTCCCTCTCATGAAGAGAGGGCACTCTCTTTTATACATGAGAGCTTTGAAAAGGAAATACACATCTCATAATTACATATCCACTTTTCTCTCAACCAATTTCCCATTATTACAAAATATTATCCCTTCAAATCCTCACACATATCTCTCATATATCTTGGATAATATATGACAACCAAATCTTCATGATCTTCTCCTTGGAATAGGCTTGAATTAGCTCCTCAAATCTTGAAATGGTGGAGGAAGTATTCGAGAAGTATTTTTAAATTAATCCTTCACATATTCCTACACATGATAAAGCTCACACATTTTTGAGATATATATGAAAACATGTCAATTTTCTAATATTTAATCACAAATTCACTTTTAATACTAAAATAATGATTTGGAAAATAATAAGCTTAAACCCATATTTAATTATGAAAATGGTATCATGAAAGGTTAATGGAGTGATGAAATGTGAAGAATGATGAAGGGAAAGGTGGATGGAAATACGACATTTATGAGTCCCAACAAATGCACATATTCAAATGTTTTGAGAATCAGAGTGACACATACCATGATATCCAAACTCATTACCTCATGGAGCAAGACCCAATGTTGTTGAAGGACCAGGAGGATGGGATGGATTTTGTTTCTATTGACATGATGGAGGCGTTGAAGAAGAAGGATGGTCCCTCCAGGGCCATGCTCAAGTCAATATGGCTCTTGATACTCCATGTCTAGTACCTGTGGGCCTTGAGACACAATCTCCTTAGTTATCCCTAGGCTAGGGGATAACATCTGGCTCCAAATCAGGGAGATGTGCTCACCATAGAGAACATGCGAACCTCAACATATTTGGTATGACATGTGACCTGCTAGATCTCAATAAAATCTATTAGTAATCATTTGGGGTGGTGAAATCACCCCTGGCTCATATATGGTACAATAAAATGAAAGTAATCAAGCATATATACAAATGGAAACAAAACTACTCTAATATGAAATGCAGATGGTATATACAATGAATGCAAATTCCTACGTACATACCTACACTTACTTGTGAATTCAATTATTTTCCCCTTGATGGGGTTTGAGGAGGTGTCTACCAACCGAATATGGGTGCCTTCTTCCTTCCAATATGGATAAATAGTAGGCATCATTGACTGAATTTCTTCCAACTCTGAAGGGTCCAAGCCAAAATTGTGCACTCCCTTTGACAGTAGTAGGCTCTCCATTCTTTGTATCCCACATCCAAACTATATATCCCTCTTTGTAATCCTTGGTATTGAATTTGGTTGTCTCTTGTACAACCCTAGTGTATTGTCTTGAGGGAGGAGGGTGGGATTATGTTGTGAAAACTTCCTTCTGGGACAATCGGATCAATATGTCATCTTATCCTTTCTTTAATAACTTGACAACCCTAACTTCTTTGTCTTTATATTTGTTCAGGAGTTGTTGATACTCCTCCTTATTTGACCATTGTATCTTATCAAAGTATTCCTCTATAAATAAAGGCATGTCATTAGGGGAAAATACAGGAGGAATCTCTTTGATCGGTTCATGTGTTTCGTTAGTTCCAATGTCATCTCCAATTTCTTGCACATGAAATTTGGTCATTAGCACATTCAGTAGGTGACTTATTTTTCCATCATTCATAGGCACATTGATATATGTGAGATCCATCTGTAGGGTGCCTCCCAACATTGCAACAAACTTCCTAGATAATAACATTCCCCACACATCTAGGACATCCACCACCACGATATGCATGTGGATCACTCTCTTGGGGCATCTTCCAAGGCATAATTTAACATTCTCAACTACTCCATAAGTGGGTATGGCTCTAGAATCAAATCCACATACATTCCTGTAAGGTTGTGTGACCTTTAGGCCCAATTTTTCCATGACCTTCAAAGACATCATGTTAGCACCTACTCCTAAATGAAGCATACAGTTGTTAAGGAATTTGTTATTTATCAATAAGGTCATGAAGAAATGTGGATGTCCATCATATTGAACCCTAAAGTGATCTGCTTGAAACATAATAGGAGGGCCCATTGGTCCATCTAAGCTTTTAAAAAAAAAATTGAGCCTTTCCTTTACAAATGGGACCTTGATGACTTCTCTTAAGGGAATGGTCACGTGAATTTTTGCTAATGCACCCTCAAAGTAAAAGTTCAAATCTACTTTTTCATTCTTGGGAGGATTATTAGGAAGAAGTATGTTCATGGCTGGAGGTCTTGTTTGTGAAATCACAGGACCAGTAGAGAGAGGTTGGTTCATTCTTTTTTTCCTAGTATATACTTGGAATTATTGCTTTTTCAACTTTTCTCTTTATTCTTGGTCAAGGTTATTTATCACCTCCATCCTATCCTTCCTGGCTACTTCCTTTATGCCTTATTGATGTTCTTCAAGTGTAACATTAAGGAAATATTGAGGGTTTTCAATGGTATGGTTAACTATGTTCACTTGGTCATGATTACCATTGTTGAAATGACACTCATACTCCCAATGTGACTCACTGCACTATAAGAACCAAGGGTTTTCATATACTATATTTGCAGGAGATAAATTATTAGGAACCTCTTGATCATTCTTTGGTCTAAAAACTTGGTTCCCTTTTTGGATTTTCCATTTGTAAGGAACCCTAGGAGCTTGTTGTTGAGTTCTTTCTAGGTTGACAATCTTGCTCATCATTAGTTCTTGGTTTTTTACCATGCCATCTACAGTCAGTTGCAACTTTTCCAAGATAGAGATAATGTCTGAGATAGGTTCATCATTATGGACTATCTTAGGTTTAATATCCATTCTGACTCTTCGGGCTGAGAAAGGCTCGACTCTAGATGATGAAAGTTTGTCTTCAATCCTTGTAGCTACCTCTTGGTATTCTTGGACTATATGAGGGGATTTATCTTTGGGGATATATCCCAACTGTCCTATATAGGCTTTGGTATAAAGGAAAAGAAGGAAACTATTAGACGGATGATGGCTTATTGGGATATTTTGCATCAAATTTTCAAATTTTTCATGGAATTCTCTAACGATTTCATTCTCTTGTTTCATGAGGTTATTCAACCTTATAAACAACATGTTGGGGTCTTCCTTGACACTCCATCGTTTGAAGAATACTTCCTCCAGCCTATTCATGGTTTTAATACTAGCATCAGGGAGCCCATTGTACCAGTGTCTAGCACCAACATGGAGGGTAGTAGAGAATAATTTCATAGCTAGATCTTCAGCATCATAATTGATGGGATGAAGCTAGAAGAAGGCCAAAAAATTACTCATATGATCCTCGGCACTGACTACATCATTTCTAGTGAATTTAGGTAACTACTTTTCATACTTAGGGGGAATTTTCCTAGGGTATCCTGGTATACCTATCATGTCTATCGGTTTGAAGATATTGGATGACCATTGCTTTTGGTTATTGGCTTGGTTTGGATTAACAGTCTGATTTCTTGCGCTAGACATTGTGTTCAAAGGAATATTTCCTCCAAATAATTATTTTACTACATGAGAGTTTCAGGGAGGTTTTCTTCTAAAAGATTGGGGAAGGTTGGTGTACCTCCCTAAGGTTTGTTGAGTCACCATATAGTTTTATTGAAACTATCAAATGGATGAGGGGATCACCCTCAGTGGATTCACCACATAATCTTTGTGAAGTAAAGGATTTTGAGGAAAGGGTTACCGAAAAGTGTCATCTTTGAGGATAATTGACTGAGTGTTCTCGCAAAATTTGTACATGCCCAAAGGGAAAGGCTAAAGGAGGGAAAATTGGCATAACAAGAGGTTTTACTATCACTGTCACCTTAATAAGACACCTCTTTCTATTTAGGGATGATAGCCCAGGGGATACATCCTCGATGACCTAGGGGTTTGAGAAGGCAAAGGTTAAAGTATCAAGAAAAGATATTCCCTCTCACAAGTCACACCGATCAGAAAGTCCCAAAGTTTTAACAAATGAAGCAATGATATTCTTTAGTGTACATGCCCAGAACAAAGCAATAAAAACACACTATTTTTTGCAAGTACAATTTGATGTTAGTGCTTCATAAAATATTGGACTTGTTAATGAAATAAATAAGTTGATACGAGATGAAGCAAACATAAATTATATAACGTAAATATATATATAATGATGGACTCACAATAAATTCCTTAAATAAGCTTCAAAATGACCAAAAATGATGATCTAACAATAACAATATACCAACACTTGTCAAAAGCTAATTAAGCAATGTAAAAATCAACTTTTGTAATTTATTTTAAGAGATTTAACTATTGTAATAATTGGTTGTAGCTTACTTTTGTAAGAGAAACAAGAATGTTAATGGATTAGTCTAATATAGGGTTAGGAAAGGTTAGTAGGTAGCTTGAGGTAAAATATTTAAGGGTTGTTCTTATCAATCAATCAAATGTAAGGTCTAGATCATTGTCTTTAGGGCTAATGGAATCACTTTTTGCAGAAGAAATCTTGAAGGAATAAAATGATAATGTGTGAGATAAGGACAAAGAGGGATTATGGTTAAGGTGTTGGTAACCCAAGGCCTCAATCAACAAGCCCTAGAAGGAAAATGGCTACTAGGAAGTAGGTAACCCTAGGCCCTAGCACTTTTCCTTCTTCTTTAGCTCAAGCTTGAAGTAAATAATGGCTTGATGAAGAAAATGATGCTAGAGTGCTACAATGGTAGAGCTCTAGAACAATTCTTCAAAGGATAGGCTTTCTAGCAAAATCTAGTAGGTGAAAAGCTATCAAGACAAGGACAATAACATGTGCTTGATATCCTAGGGTTTTAAGCTAGCAATTTCATAATATTAGTAAAATTAAAAGGAAATGTACTATAACCATTCAACGTAAATAAGAATTGAAAAAATTCACTTACATTCACCAAGAATAATCTAGCCAATAGCCTAGTTGAAGACTTTCCATCAAGAAAATGCCAAAAATACCAAAATTAGCCTCCTCCAAGAGTTGTGCACCACTTAATTTCAGCCAAAGAGCCTTAAAGGAGTCGAATTTCAGACCTCACTTGTGTGAGTGAAATAATGATGATAAAATACAAGGGCAAAATCCATTATATATAAAATCAAAATGACCTTTAATTACAAAATTAGGTCAAAAAGGCCGACATGGCCAATTTACATGAGAAAATCCAATTTTACATAAATTTGTCAAATAAAACCCTAATTTAAGATTTTTAGGGTGACATCGTGCCCCTCCTAGGGTGAAATTATCCTCCTTGTTGGAACATAGCCCTCCAAGTGGAACGTTGGGGCTCAAAACCCCTCTATAATTTCCACACATGCCAACCAATGTCGTCCTCAAGTCGATTTCCTCAACTAGGTGACGTCAAGGATCTAAATGATGAATTCAAAGGAATTCAAGGGCCAACATCATGGTGGGAGGGAAACACCCCCCTGGGTCCAGGCCTACCATATTGTCTCTAGTGGAACGTCCTCCTCACTCTCCAGTGCAAGCCTCTGGTATATGTCTTCCCCTGGTTGGGGTTTCAATATCCATCTGGTGGGATTTTATCCATATGGAGGTCTGAGCTAATCATATCCCCATGTGTAACTGTCTATTGGGCATGGTCTTGCAACAACAACAAGTACACCCTCCATGGGCTCATAATTCATAGGGATCATAACAATGTCAGTCACATCTAATAATCAAGTTATCCAAACATGTGCATGAAACCCCCCTTTCCCAAACAAGTGATCAAAGACGTTATGATATTCTATAAGCCATGTTTGGAGAGGGTTTTAGGACGTCCTATAGGTCATGTAATCCAAGTGAATACCAATCTAGATCATGTAATTATATGAGATGGTATGGGGATGTTTGGGAAAATGGGTGCAGTGATGATAGGGAAATGTAGGGCTTACCTATGGGTGCCTCTAAATAGGGTGAGTTGCACCTTGTCATTGATGCAAATGTTTCCAAGCCCATTCAATGCCTTTTTACCTTTTTATCTTATTTCTTTTTATTTCAAGAGAATAGTTGGGGGACACTGCTCTGGCTTGGTGACTAGTGATGACAGTGTTACCCACAAGAATTTCACAGTGATGAGAAGGATGGCCCGTGATGAGACCCCCTTTATCTTGGCTATGCTACCAAGAGACACTACCTAGGTGTGATGACTAGCTGAATGGTAGTGTCATACCGCTACATTCCCATGGACCAAATAGGTTTGCTCGTGATGAGACCCCCTATCCTCCAACTAGGTCTTAAGTTTATTTATTTTATGGGTTCCTCCTTTTCTTGCTGAGAATCCTTTGATTTCTTTCTCGAGGATCCCTGGACAAAGAATCTAAAGGTTTTGTTCTTTTGGATTTTATCTTTTTCCAACTACTTTTACCCTCTTGTCCTTTATCCCCTTCTTCCTACAATGCAAGGTACAACCCTTTGCTAGCTTGGAAAACCCAATGCCTGAACCAATGCAGGGGATGGATGAGAGGGAAGATGATGGAAAGTGATAAGTATGGTGGCAATGGACAATGGCCTTTCATGAACCCACCCAGTGGAAACTCATGCCTAAGGGAACCAAATTGTTAGGGTGTTATGTCATCCTCCCAAGTATGGACAAGTCAAAAGGCATAAATTCCAAGCACACATCATCAATAAAAAGAGAATTAAATTTACATATTCAAATGTTTTAATAATTAGTATGACACATACCAGGATATCCAAATTCATTACCTCATGGATCAAGACCCACTACTATTGATGGATTGGGACGATGGGATGGATTATGTTGTTTCTCATGGGATGGAGGTGTTGAAGAAGAAGGATGGGCCCTTCAGGGCTAGGCTCAAGTCAATATGGCTCTCGATACTCCATGTCTAGGACCTATGGGCCTTGAGACATAATATCCTTAGTTATCCCTAGGCTAGGGGATAACAGGACATGTCTGGAGTACCTCTAGAGCCAACATCACACAAGGGGTTTGACCCAGTTCCTCAACAATAGAGTAATTCTCAGTGGCTCTAGCATTAGGGTTATGGGTAGAGCGCTTGAGTACTCCTTTCAAAATACAGGGCGGAGGCTTTGGTTTTTCAATCTATAAAGGCATCTCCAACAGAGGGGGATACTCTATACTACACTAGCATATTTAGCCCATTTTTTGACGGTTGTTTCAACGCTTATGCAACGTTATGTCATTGATATGGCGACAAATTTGGAGTCTCTAAAAGGTTGGTTTAGGTGACATGGCATTTGCGATGAACTTGATCAACCGTCGCACAAGCGACGATATAGGCAAACAATCTCAAATGAAATTTTCATCTAAATTGTAACAACAACTTTTATAGTTAAACCAACGCATCAATAGAAGTTGTCATCGCCTATTCGACGATAACTTTTTGTTTTTTATGTAGCTAAACCGACGCAACAATAGAAGTTGTCGTCGCAAATTCGATGCCACTTTTCATTGTTTACATAGTTGAACTGTCACATCAATAGAAGTTGTCGTCGCCTATTCAACAACAACTTTTTATAGTTTATGTAGCTAAACCGACACATCAATAGAAGTTGGCGTCACCTATTCAACGACAACTTTTTGTTGTTTATGTAGNCAACAACAACTTTTTATAGTTTATGTAGCTAAACCGACACATCAATAGAAGTTGGCGTCACCTATTCAACGACAACTTTTTGTTGTTATGTAGCTAAACCGACGCATCAATAGAAGTTGTCGTCGCCTATTCAACGACAAATTTTTGTTGTTTATGTAGCTAAACCGACGCATCAATAGAAGTTGTTGTCGCCTATTCAATGACAAATTTTCGTTGTTTATATAGTTGAACCGTCGCATCAATAGAAGTTGTCTTCGCCTATTCGACAACAAATTTTCGATGTTTATATAGAAAAATGGTCACATCCATAAAAGTTGTAATCGGATATGCAACGACAAAAATTTATTTAGAAAAAAAAATAAAAAATTATTTTGGGCATCAATTTTGATATTAATATTAATATTAAATCCCAAAGGGTATTGCATGAGCCCCATATTGATTTCACA
>SNQJ01S0027298.1:20305-30647 GCA_010110895.2 Picea sitchensis | reverse complement strand
GACACATTGAAAAGAAACAATGAAAATAATGGTAATGCTCTTTGACATGTGAGACACAATGAAACATGTCACAAGACTTGCAAAGTTGCATATATCATGTCACAAGATTTTGGAAGTTGCATCATTAAGAGAAGCTGAAATTAGCATTAAGTGTATAACAAAATTACATTCAAAGATATATACAAGCCATAGAAATAGCCTTGTGTATATTATCAGCTATATAATGTACATCTAACTATCTTATAAAATTATTACATGACATCATGAATTTCTTTTAGTCTTCTTTCTTTCTTTCCAGTGCTTAAGAAAATCATCAATGTACATGTCTTCATTTACTGGGTGCTCTTCAGCAGATGATGTTGTTTCAGTCCTTTCACGTTGTGTACGTCTATTCTCATACCCACGGCATGGATGCTACTATGAGGAGCCATAACCTAAAAAAATAAAAAATATTGAATTTATATGGCCAATTTTTAAATAGGGTTGAAGTAGTTCATTATTATTGAAAAAAAACTCTGCAATGTAATTATTTACCTGGTCCTCTAGTCGGCACCATTGGAATGGTTGCCAACCTATTCACCTGATCTTTAGGTTGAGGATGATCATCTATGGCATTATCTATCATTGAAACGTAAAAAATTATAAGTACAAAATTATTAAGTATATGATTAATATATAGACATTTTACCATCGTGGGCCTCTACATTCACAGGAACATCTTGGGGCTACACCTCACTGGGATGGAGCTGCTAGCGAGCACCATGATCTTCTGGCTGCATTTCACTATCAACGCTCTATTGTTTAGTACTAATGGTAGGGTTGATAATGCTTCTCCTCTGATTAAAACAAAGTAAGAAATTAAATTATGGACGATATCAAACATTTACGTATTTTATAAGTAACGAAAGGTTAAGGTGGACTGATTTTTATTTACCTTATCCAGCAAATTGGATCTTGGGGACTACCCCGTGCTTTTCCTACGATAAACCAAGGCTTTATAACTATACTTGTAACCAAGTTGGAGGTCTTCCTTCGTGGTTCCAGTTCTGAAGTCATCACCCTGCATTGCAAAAGGGTATGGTTTTTTAATGTTTTTGGCTGCAATTACCTTAAAGTTGTAAGGTGATACAAATAATATTCTTAAGATGTTTGGGTACTTTCAATTCGTGACTGTAACCTCAAGTAGTCACCCGGGCCTAGCTTGTGTTGGCCATGTTTGGCAATCCTTGATTTGGTTTCCTTCGAAGTGTCAGGCAACCTATCATCAAAATTTTCAAGTATGTTATATATAACAACACTTTTATTTAGATCTAAAGAAAAATAAAGCTAGTATTGAATTCAAAAAATTGCAATTTACCTTGGTGTACCTATTATTTGTTCTCCTGATTTTCTCAAAATCTTCTCTTTTGCATCATCAATGATTGCCTTCCACTCTCTCTCATACCTAGGATTTTTTTCCAAGCTTCATCTATAAACATCCCGGGTATATTTTAAATATTCACCCGCTGCAGATGTGAATTATTTTGTATTGAATGTGTCTACACCAAAGAGGCCTTCAAGATAATCCACAAGTTCCTTTTTGAGGTTGGAATTCTGGCAATTCCACCTCATGTGTAAGGTTGCCCCAAAAATAGACAAGGCCTTTCTCTCTACGTGCCTATAAAAAAGGTTGTTTCCTACACACAAAAGGATATGATCATTAATTTAAAATTAATAATCTAGGCGATTTCTATATGAGGAAAACATTAAACGATTAAAATATGATTTAAAACTACTTGGGAGTCTTGATTGTTTTAATGGAAGGGTCCCTGTGCTTGTCACATGTCTAGCTCGAGGAAATGCATCCATATCAACCACATCACTATGATCCTCATCTCTTCCACCCTCTCTAGACTCTGATCAAGGTGTGGATGCCTGTCAGTGTGTGTCATGGCTCCTATCTACATGAGGTGTGGAAGATGGAGAAGTAAATAGTGCTCTAGCAGCTGTATGACCTCCTGCATCAAGACTCTGTAGTGTCTCTGTAGCGCCACTACTACCAACCCTGGGTTGAACAGGCTCCAAATATTCATTTATAAAAAATAAAAATAAAAATCGTGAGATAATGTAAAAGTTAAAGAACAAAGTATCATAATTGAACATATGAGTGCATTAAACAAAAAAAAAATTAAATTATAGTTATTACCTTATATGTGTTAAGTTGTGACATAAGGAGCTTGATCCTTTCTTTGACATCCGGAGTTTGTTCTGGACGATCTAACAAGCTAAATAGTTCCTTGTTAGCGTTAATGATCTTTTTTTTAATGAGAGCATTGGATCAGTGCAAGAATAAAATCACTCCTCATCGACGGAATCATGATCCACATGGCCTGCTGACTGCATATAATTTCAACAAAAACAATGTTATTTCAATAAAATTATATAAGCAAATAATAAAAACAACATAAAATGAAAGTGGAAATTGATAATCATTTACATGTTCTGCGGCTAGCCCTTTTCCACAATCATTCTGCCACATTATAATATAATTTGAACCCCCAAATATTTAAAAAATTGTTAATGATAACAAAAAAACAATGTTAACGATAATATTTACAACAATGTTGAAGATAATAAAAAAAATATAATGCAATAAGTAGAGGCTTCTTAAAGAGGTGTTGTTAAGAACCAAACATCAATATAGCATGGAAAAACCTCAGGAAAAGTACTCAATGCCTTGAAACAGAGATAATTTCAGATAATAAGCCTCTTCAAGGGGGAAACCTCCTTTTAACCCACTTAAATGTTCAAGTCCAAGATGATTCAAAATGAAAATGTCTCCTTGGTATATATAGGAGACTAGGAGGTATAATTACAACTAATGGCCTAAAGCCAACATAAATAAAATAACATTACTAATCTCCAATATAAGCAAATAAAATAACATTACTAATCTAAATTACAACTAATGGCCTAAAAGCCTAATTACATAAATAAAATAGAATTACTAATCTAATATGCCCCAATTAAGGGGTAATGAGCCAATATTAGGGCTTAACATGCCCCTCCCTGAGACAAGCATTTTCCCAACGCTTTGGCAACTCCATGCTTTTGGTATAAAAGACTCCATCTTCCCAAGTGGGAATATTCGGCCAGAGTTTCTCCATTTAATGAGATACTCAAATGGATCTATTCCCGGCCATAATTCTTGTGTCGTTGATGGCTTCAGGCTCCACACATGATTTTCCTTCTCGCCAAGTTCTGTTAATATAGTTTGAATTGGGATCTGTCGCCTATAACCTTCTTTAATCATGAAACATGGAAAAACTAGGTACCTTGAAGATGCAGCATTCCAATTTGTATTCCATAGTACCAATATTTTGCAACACCTTATAAGGCCATAGTAATTCTTGCGATAATTATTATCCCTTCTTGGCTTGCTTGAGGTACACATCTCTGCTTGAATGGTTGTAGTCTTTAAAAATACCCAACTCCCCCACTTCAAACTTCTTTCACTACTATGTTGATCCGCTTGTTGTTTCACGCGATTTTGTGCCATGGTTAGGGTTGTTGCCCTTTAACATTTGGAGAACTTGTTGTTGATTCTCAATGTGATCTTCCAATCGCTTGAACCTTTCACATTTTCTTTTAGAAAAGTGCTGATAGGAAGGAGGGTGGTATCCATAGTGCCATAAATGGTGTCATTTTATGCGTGATGAAAGAAAGTGTTATACCACCATTCCTACTAAGGTAACCATTTGAACCATTGTGTTTGTTTATCGTAGATAAAACAACAGTTGCATCCTTCCATACATTTGTTCATTATCCTAAGCTTGTCCATAAGATTGAGGATGATAGGATGAGCCATGAGCCAATTGAGTAACCCAAACAAGAAAATAATTCCCTCCAAAAATGTCCAGCGAAGATGGGATCTCTTTCACTTACAATAATATTTGGGTCGCCATGCAGCTCTTGAACTATCTCCATGAATGCTGTGTGGCAACTCTGCATTCAGCTTTGAAGGACAGAGAAAGTGCACAAAGTGTGCTGCATTTGGTCGTACCTTATCAACAATCACCATGATGACACTCTTTCCTCGTAATTTGGCAACCCCGTGATGAAATCCATGGAACCCTCCTCCCAAACCGGACTTGGGATGGATAATGGTTGTAAAAGCATCCGAGTCTTTAATTGTTTCAATCTTTATTTTGTTGGCAAACCAAAGATTCTCGCCACAAACCTTTGAACATCAATTTCCCTAAGGCCATCCCAAAAAAAAAAATCCTTCTTGACTCTAAGTGGTAGGTTTTCAAAAACTCGGTGCCCTCCTCACCGGAGAGGTGATGCACCCAATAGTACCTTTTGTTTGAGTTGGGAGTTCTTACATAAATATAAGTGATCTTTGTACCATAGTGAATCATTTTTCCATGTAATGTATCTCATGCAAATTCTAACTCACTGCAACCTTTCAATGAGAGAGTCCACACTTTTTCGCCATTCTTCCATTCATCCCTTTGCTTCTATTATCCAATCGGAAGCTGATGATTGAGATAGCACATAGAAAGGCCTAAACATCTTCATCCTTTCTTGAGAGTGCATCCACACAACATTTTGCTTCCCTTTTATAGACTATTTTAAAAATCATAACCCAATATCTTGGCTACCCATTTTGTTGTTCTTCAAGATAGTCTTGCTCCAAGAAGTATTTAAGACTATCATGACTGCTTTTACCTTGAAGTGCCTACCTATTAGGTAAGGATGCCATTTCTCTCAATGCATGCAAGTATTGCCATCATTTCTTTTCTCATAAATGGGTTTGTGTAAGTCCTTTCTTCCCCTTGAGTGGCCTAATTTTTCAAAGCCAGGGGCCTTTCTTCTGCATTAGGACAACACCAATTCCATTTCCCGAGGCATCACATTCCATAATAAATGTTTTGTGAAGTCCTGAGTGGTCAAGACAGAGCTTTACACATCACCTCTTTAAGTTGTTCAAAAGCTTTTAGTTAGTTCTCCGAGTCCATGAAAATGCATCCTTCTTAGTCAATGTTGTTAAAGGTGTTTCTATTCTTCCATAGTTCAACAAATTTAAGGAGGTAACCTCACAAACCCAAAAATCCTCTAAGATTATTTAATGTTTTGGGAATCACCAACCATCATGGCCTTGATCTTGTTATTAGGTCTACCTGACACCTTCATGAGATACAATATGACCCAAATACTTCTACTCTTTTACTCCAAAGAAACATTTGGATGGTTTTGCATATAGTTGTTTCTCCTTAGTAGTTGTAGCACCTTGTCAACATGTCGACATGATCCTCCCAAGACTTTCTATAGATTAGTATATCAATGTATACTAACACAATTTTAGAAGGAAGGGCTTGAAAATTGAATTCATCAACCCTTGAATGTGGAAGGTGAATTTGTAAGGCCAAAATTCATGACCAAAATTCATAATGGCCTTCATGAGTTCTGAATGTTGTTTTAGATATCTTCTTCCCTTCATTCCGATTCGATGATACCGAATCCGGGAGATCCAATTTTGTGAAATAGATTGCTCCATGTAATCTTCATCTAACAATTCATCAATGACCTAAATGAGAAAATTATTCCACAGTGATCTTGTTGAGCTCTCTATAACTGGACACATACCATGAGCTATCTTTTCTGAATACCATTACCACCTGGTGCAGTAAGAACTTTGGGCTAGGTTCCACAATGCCAGCCTCTAACATTTTCTCAACCATGCACTCAATTTCACTCTTTCCTGGGCATAAGGGTATTCAGATAGTCTGATGTTAGAGGAACACCCTGTGAATTAGGTGAATTTCATGATCAAGGATTTCAATGGGTGGAAGACCTTTGGGAAAATCTTTAACACTTTGGAATGCGACTGAATATCCTTTTGAGATCTTGAGGGATAGATGGCTTAGATGTTTGAACATCTAGTGAGCATAGTTGTGCAAATAATGCCTTGATGCCCCCTTTTCAATAAATTTGTCATTAGAGCTATCAATTCATCGCTTCCCTTTGATAAATTCTTAACTCAATTTCTTTTCCTTCCATGAAAATTTCATGAAAAGTTCTTGAAAATTAAAAGCCAATTCCTAATGATTGTAACCATTGGATTCCTAGTACAACATTCAGCCCCACCCATGGGTATAGCAATCATTGGACTACTCATTACATATTTCCTATATATAGTAAGATTGATCTTATTGCATTTTCCGAAGCAATCTCCATAGCTCCATCTCTAATCATTACTTGAAACTCCGGCTGGATATGTACAAAGAAATTGAGGATCTTAATAATTTATATGAATGAAATTATGAGTACCAATTAACCAATTAGGACAATTACCTTTTTCTTTTGATGTATCCTTCTCGGGATCTTGAGGAGGCAAGTCCAAACCCAATGCATTACACGATATCATCATGGGAGTAACCTCTTCAGATGAAATTTCTTCTACATTTTCATCTTGAGATGGTTCTCGTTTTGTTCTTCTTCCCTTCACAATCTATGTAGAATAATTCTCTCACCACACCTATGTCCCTACCTGTACTTGTCACAATTAAAAGCATAAACCTTTGCTTTTCTTTCCCTCCACCAGCTGAGGTGTCAACCTTGTAGGCTGAGGTGTTTTGTAGGCTAGCTATACTTGTTCTCTCTCTATAGATGTTAGGATTGGTCCTTTCTAGTAGCCATAGCCATATTTTTACTTTCAACATTTCGCCACCTTAAATGCATTTTCCAATGATTTGGGTTCCCAAAGGAGAACCCTCATGTTGAATGTTATCCTTTAAAGTTCCTAAGGAATACATAAATCAAGTGCTCATATGGAATATTGGTTACCTTTATATTAAATCTTTGAAGTTCTCAATGTGCTCTGTGAATCCAACCCTTTTGCTTGAGATTTATCAATTACAAAGAAGGTATTGCTCCTTGTATCCTCATAGTGTGCTATCATTTCTTCCGTGAAAATTGTCCAAGTGACAAGTGATTTGTGAGAACAAAGCCATCAATACTCATACAAATGATTAGGTTCAAATATGTTAGCCAATTCGCACCTTTTGTGTATTTGGCACATTATGGAGATCAAAGAATTGCTCCAACCAAGTATCCATGTGATTGATCCTTGCCATCAAACTTCCTCATATCAATCTTGTGGAACGTGGTTAGTCTTCAAAACCAAAGTTGGAGTTTCTCCATTCTTGATTCACCTCTCGTGTCCCTCATATCATGAATTTCATTGATTCATTTTCACTTTCGAGGTATGCCCTCTGCTACAAAATTTTTCAATACTTCCATGATCTCCCTTTTAAACCTCCATCATCTCTTGTGGTTCATCTTTTGTAACTATCTTCTTTTGTAAATCATTTATATCCTAATGATTTTCTTCTCACCTTCATCAAGAGTCCAATTAGGATTTTCCTCGAGGCTTATTTGGTGTAGAAGGTCCCTTTTTGGGTGGCATGTTGGCCAAATATCACTTTTGAGTCTTGATTTTGAGGTGGTTCTGCTAGACAATATTTATTTTGTTCTATCTCCCAAGTTTCGGCCCTTCTGGGTATGAAACTTTCTTTTAGGTAGTTTTTTGATCTTTCTTCTCTGCAATGCCACAGGTCTGATCAAAATTGGATGTGCCAAGTGGAATTTACGGTAACTTCCTCACAACTTGTCGATTTTTGGCCTTTCCAGGATATCTCCCTTGTATAGAATGCCCCGCACAAACTAATTGATATCAAATTCTGAAACTCACACCCAAAATACTACAGGATTTCCACGATCCAATGCAACCTATCCCACTCAATTTGGATACTCTAGCAAGAAGTTATGCTTTTTTTACCTGGAACACCTTCTTGAGACTAGTCAATAGGACTAGTCAGATACCCTATCTTACACAAGGTGTATCTACAAATTTAAGATGACCCAGAAGTTGAAATGTTTACCACAGATACCTTACTAATGTATGTAAATGTCCTCCAGATTTCAGGGTCTGAAATGTTACAAAAAATTGTTTATAGCGAAAATTCTGCAATGACTCATTTCAGGATGATTCCAGAACCCTATCTTGTATAGGATGTATCTTAGAAATTATAAGTCCTCAGGAGCTGAATTTTGAATCCAACATACCTTGATCTGTCTACTCAATACCCTCCAAGCAGTTCCTTCTGAAACATTGTAGAAAAAAATCTATAGTGAAAATTCCACGGTGTCTCAGATGTAGCAGCAAAACCCCAAGACCTTGAGCTCTGATACCATATGTTAAGAACCAAACATCAATATAGCATGGAAAAACCTCAGGAAAAGTACTCAATGCCTTGAAACAGAGATAATTTCAGATAATAAGCCTCTTCGAGGGGGAAACCTCCTTTTACCCCACTTAAATGTTCAAGTCCAAGATGGTTCAAAATGAAAATGTCTCCTTGATATATATAGGAGACTAGGAGGTATAATTACAACTAATGGCCTAAAGCTGACATAAATAAAATAACATTACTAATATAAATTACAACTAATGGCCTAAAGCCGACATAAATAAAATAGAATTACTAATCTAATATGCCCCAATTAAGGGGTAATGAGCCAATATTAGAGCTTAACAAGTGTTGCATAAGAACCTGCACACTATTAGTCAATGTGTCTATTCGATTCAAATGGTAATCCACTAATAACTCTTCCCCGAGAGCTATCTTTTTTATTACGCATAGGACTACTCGATTATCTTCACGTCCCTCAAATATGTAATTCGGTTGTTTGTTTTTTGTCCTGGGCCGTGTGTTGTTTATAAACCTTGTGATATTGTCAGAAGCTTTAGGCCTTCCATCAATATAGATAGTCACTCCCTTATTTTTATCCTTGTTTATTAGTTGTATATAATTTGCGGCGAGTGCATATCTTCGCATACTTCGCATGTACTGGACCAACTACATCCAATCATTATA
Organism: Picea sitchensis; assembly: GCA_010110895.2. NCBI lineage: Eukaryota > Viridiplantae > Streptophyta > Pinopsida > Pinales > Pinaceae > Picea > Picea sitchensis. The sequence continues at coordinate 21,726 of SNQJ01S0027298.1, read as the reverse complement.
ATTGTAACACGGTCCGACATAGTCCATCAATTTAGTTACTATATTATATTTTACAATTATTCCATCCATGGAAAATAGCCCCAAGCCATGCATGGAGGATGGTGTAATGCGATATGTCATATTGTTTACAACGAAGTCAACATCTATAGGAGGTAGTTCTTTAGGTACCCATTGCTTCACCGGATGCTTATACCTGAGTGGAACATCTATGTCTACTATGCTCTCATCATCATAAGAGCATGATCCTCCTTCGGCAAGAAAAAGTTTCACGTGTCTATAAAATTTTATTCTGACTTTTTCACCTCTGGTCCTTTTTTTCTTATCATATCTACTAGATGCAGTTGCATTTCCAGCCTCCATTTGTCCTAAGCTTTCCTCACTTGATGAAGAAATATCTGACAGGTACCTGTTTGGTTGTACCTTCAGTTGCATGTGCACGTGTTGTTAGTTAGTAGTCCATCATCATATTCACGGTTCTAAATAAAAAAATTATATCATATCCATAGGAATTGAGCAGATTTGTCATTTCAAATATTTCCAATGCAAGAACTTTCTTAGAAACATGGTACCTAGACTTAAACCTAATGCATAATATTTTAGGTTTGGATGCCTTGGTGGGCCTAGGGTTCCATGGCTTAAGTTTGTTAGACACTTGACACTTGCTAGAATCATATTGCATCATATTTGTTCCTGCATGAGGAATACAATCACATCCACTCTCATGTTTATCCATCATAAGATGCATCAATTCCACAAAGGTATGAGTCTATGATAGTTGGATATGATGTGGACTAATGATTAAATTTCTAACGAGATCTGTCTCGGGAATCCTTAAACATGGTTGGCTCATTAAACACAAGGTCCAATTAAATTCCACCACATGGAAATGGAACATCAACATGAATGAACTTGGAAGGATTAGTGGATATGATGTGGACTAATGATTAAATGTCTAATGAGATCTGTCTCAGGAATCCTTATAGGATCCATGTCTTGGGTTGTAACACCTCCCATATAAGAAGAGCCATGTCTCATGTTCTAACACCTCCCATATAAGAAGAGCTATGCATCTTTGATATGAATAGACGAGAAAGGTATTGAGGGAGCGACCCAAGTCCAGTACTCCTGGTAGAGCCAATGGAACCTCCCTCTAATATTATAATAAATGGGACATCTAAATATGAGTTTCTCTTGCATCCAACTCAATATCTTGCAATTGACACAATTGACAAATCCTCTCTAATGAGGAATGTGATGATTTACCGAATTGGGAGTTAGTGAGAGAAAACCCTAAACTTGCCAAGAGAAATCCTAAGGATATGCATCCAATGTCTTTGAGTATAGGCAAGTTTGACTATAAGTTCATCCTTCAGTTGTATGAAGTGCTTGAAGTAGAAGGCCATCTTAGGGTTGAGTCCCTT
>SNQJ01S0027298.1:0-12462 GCA_010110895.2 Picea sitchensis | reverse complement strand
CTGTCGTCATTCCTTTTTACCCATCATTTTTTTTTTTCACCACCATTTGCATGCCTTCATCCGCAAAACTTACTCTGTTCGAAAGCAGTTACTTGATTCTCTGACTGTGCACTCTGCTGAGATGTTAGCTATGGGAGGCCCTGTTATACGATACGAACCCTCCACGACAACCCTGCTTGAATTGTATCTAGAAGTTTACCAAATCTTTTAGCAAGCAGGCTAGCTGGGTTATTTTCAGAGGCTCCATGGATTTGATCAACAACAGGTTCTTCAATTTGCTCATAATATTCAACAAGACCATTCTATTGTTCAAGGGGTTAGGATTCCAGTCATAGAGGATGATATAGCACAGGTTTCGGGTCTTCCCGTCACAGGCATTCATTGGTTCAGCCGCAAACACATTATCCTTAATGCCCAACAAGATTTTCTCTTTCCAGGAGAACAAGTTGAACCTAAAGGTTGAGGTGTTCGACTTAGCTTGTTGTCGCCTCCTTGGCCGAAAGTTACAGAGTTTGTCAAGCACTATCTCACCTGTGAAGGCCGATACCAGGTAGTCTACCAGTATTATTTTGTCTTGTTATCTCATTTACGACATGTTAGACTTGTCAATATTCCTTATTATCTGCTCGGATGTCTTAGAAACATGTTGCATTATTGCAAATAGGATAAAAATCTTGCCCTTTCCCTCACCCATCACCGTCTCATTCAAATACTCATCCAAAATGGTTTTGCTCAACAAAAATTTCCCCTAAACAATCCACCCATAAACCCTTAGGAAGCTGTTGAACATCCTGAAAATTCTCATGAAGAAAAACCACAAAACCTTCCTGACCCTCCGGAAATACCTATCAATCTGCCCACAGATCCGATTGATTCAATTAACCCTCCTACCATACCAAGTCCACCCCACAACTTACTAGAATCATCTACTCCTACTTTCTATATCCTTAGCGATGATTCTGAAGCAGATAAACCTGATAACCCTCCATGCCCCATCACTGAGGAAAAACCCACACGCAAAAGAAAGAAGCAAATTCCTACTTTTCCTTCCTTTTTACCAAAAAAATGAACGAGGACTTCAACAAGAGAAGCCACTACTGTCACTGCCCTAAACCCCCAACCCATCTTGCTAAAATCCCATACACCTCCACCCTTCCAAATCTCGAAAGTTTTACCTGTTCAACCCATGGGCACTGAAACACAAGAACCAGAGGCCCAAGGTGTTGCGACATCAATTTCTTTAAATCAAGTGGCTGAAACACAAGAACCAGCTACTCATTCAGTAGCTGAAACAAAAGAACCAGCTACAGCTGAAACACAAGAACTAGCTGCTGATTTTGTTCCCAAAATATAGGAATCAGAGGCCCAGGGTGCTACAACATTACTTTCTTTACATCAAGAAGCTGAAACACAAGAATCAACTGCCGATTTTGTAGCTGCTCCACAAGAACCAGCTATTATGATTGTGACTGTTACACAAGAACCAGTCACCCCTCTTGATACACCCATGAAATATCAACAACCAGAACTAGCAATGGCCTCTCTCTTACAAGAGAACGAGTTCATAAGATCCAAACTGGAAGCCTACAAGCAAGAACTGGTAACAGTAAAGGAAGCCTATGACAGGGAACTTAAATTGTATACCTTGGCTCGCACAACAGCCATGACAAAGGAAAACAAAAAAGATGAATAGTGTAGAGAGTATATGTGCAGTCAATCCGAGGACATTTATTATCAAGCAGGTTGCAAAGTAGTTCAAATTCCAATGCCTGGAGCTTCCCCTGCACCTACGAATTTTGCAGTTAAAGAAGAAGAACACCCTACTATTACACAAGAACCAATAGGACCTTCCAAAATTCAAAATGAACTCTGGCCGACAACAACTACTACATCTGAAGCCCCTATTTTTATTAGTAAAGTTGTACAAACACTGCCCATTGATGAATCTGCCCCTCCTAGCAAGATCAGTACCCATACTCTTGTGGAACAAGCCACTCAGACCCTACCTCAACCTATCACTTGCGATGCTAAAACACAAACTCAACCATGGGATGAGCAAGCAATAATGGAAAAATGGAAAAAAGAGTTTGTCGTTACATAGGACAAAAACTTGCAAGAGCACAGACTACTTTGGCTAAACCACATCTATTCAAACGGGGAAGCTTTGGAGAAAATACGCCAAGAATCCCATGCCCATAAGAAGCAAAATGAAGAGATAAAAGGAAAATTGCTCCTGATGTTTGATTTGGCACAAAAATTGTTGGCTACTAGGAAACCATCCTCAAATTACTCTCTTTTCCTCATAGAACGACTTACATTTTTTCAGATTAAATCAATCAAAGAAGGCATACCCCATGCAGTGTTCAATTCAGTAGATTTTGTTAAAAATTTTGTAGAAGCCTCTACTATTGATCAACACCTACTATGTGAGATATATCTTCATAATGAGGCCATCCCTGAGAACCAACAGCTTAACCTTAACCCTCTTGTTGGTGACTTCTAGATTCGAGCATTCACCTCCTTCCTTAACAATTAGATTACATGGTAGAATGATTTTCTAGCTACCAAGCACAATGAAGATAACCGTCTCCCATGGATACGACCAGAACCACAGAACGTTGCCACCTTTGTTGCAGAATATTACAATTTTTTGAAGAAACCAGGGATGACTCAATACATAAGGCAATTACAGGCAACAGTACTGCAGGATTGCCAACAGTTTATTAAATCCAGAGAGACTGCTTCCCTAGAAGCAAATAACACGCTTTGGAAAAAATCTTATGAGAAAAGGCAGGAGCACAATCCCTTTAGCCCTACCAACCTTGAGACAACAATCTCTCGGGTACAGAGTTATATCAATTGTGTCCAGCAATGTGCTAAAAATTGGATAGGTTATCAATTCCATTTTCCTATTCTGTGGATGCCAGTAGAGAAATATCAAATTAATCATAAGTTTCCCAAGAAGGTTGAAACAACATCTTGGCAAAGACTACAACATGTTCAAGGATTCAGAGCTCCAACAGACAACACTTTCCACAGCTACTGTTTCGTTGCAACCCCCATGAGAGTGCATTGAAACAATCTTAAATGAATAGAATCACCATTAAGGGAATTAGAAGAGCACCAAAGATGGAAAGTAGTGACGTGATCACTAGGATCATCACCATTCTTGCCTCCGAATTTCAAAATATCCTAAGTAAGCTTGGTGGGGACAGGGGAGGGCATGTTGGATCATGACGCACAGGATCATTCATTATTATAGACAAGTCTGGCAGATTGAGCATGGCCATAAAAGAGAGACGGGGTTGCAACATCTGGCCCCAATCTCCCAGGAAATATTGTTGCTAGGGAATCACAAACCATCCATGGTTCTAGTATGCACCATGGCCCTTTCTGGGATTGTAAAAACCTCCTCCAAAATAATTCATAAGGGGTTGGTTGGGCACCATTCCAGTAGGAATGTTATGATCAGGGTTGTAAATATTTCCCCCAATTGGAGTATCTCTAGGTTGGGGGTTTCCCAAGGCATGAAACTGACCTCCTTTGGGTGTGAATAAGGAGGATAGAGGTGGATTTGTCATGCCAAACATGTTTCTCAGAATTGGTGTGGAGGAGGTAGGTGTAAAGTATGGAACATAAACAACAGTTTGTCCACTAGGTTGACCGCTCCATCTAGGAGTATTAAGACTGGGATTAGACCCATGGTGAAAAGGAGGTAGGCTTCCAACCATAGGATTCATTTGAGGGATATGAGCACTGCCAAACGAGATAGGAATATGTGTAGGATCCATTCCCTGAATCCAAATAATAGTATTCAGGTTAGATGTTGGAATGGAGAATGAAAATTGTGATGTGAAATTCGACATACCATAAGAAAAAGGGATAGAGATCATAGGGATGGACTGACTATTGTATCCAAATGTACAAAAAATAGACCCAAAAGGGTTCATCACAATGGTTTGAGTAGAAACCATGGGATGGATACGAGTGATGATGGGAACCATCAGCACTACAACCGCAGTGGTTGAAGGTGTCAAAGGAACACTATTAACTACAGTAGGAATGGGAGTTGAGGGACTCTCAGTATCTTTCTAACTTGATTCAATACTCATCCTTGTATGATCACAAATCTAGTAAGTGGAGGTGTGTGTACCACATTTGATAACTTTATGCCTTTAAGAAGGCAAAGACTCAAGATGCGGTGGTAATCTTAACAAATGGAAAGACCTACGAGGAATCTAGTCTGGCTCCATGATGACTCAAGACTTGATATATAAAAAAAAATCCTAAGTCCAACTAATAATCAAATATCACACCAAAATAAATAAAATTCCAATATGCATACAAACAAGATAAAGTGGTTGAAAGGGGCCTCCCTCCCTAAAGTAGGTATTCCTTGCCCAAGAGGGGCCTGGGACTCCCCACAAAAGATTGAAGGTATCAGAATCAGTTATAAGGGCGCTCGTGGGCTTAACAACCAGTTGATCAGATCCTCCCGGAGAGGTAATCCTCCATAAAGGTTGTGTGTTGTTTGACCCTTATCTAACCCAAGGTACCTGCATAATAACCCTTGCAAATAACCTATGTGGTACCTATGTCAAGCAACTAAGCCACCACAATATAACAGAGGCACAAGGGAATAGTCATAAGTCAGGTCTATTGTATGGGAAGGGTAGAAAAGATCAAAATATCAAAATCACCACCTCTCACAAAGGTAAAGGTACTAGCAAGACCATCATATATGAATAGATCCCCAAAAATATCTCTGACGCTAAGAAGGTATTGGGGGGATATCCCCTCAACCAACTTCACGTGGCCTCGTGCTTAACTCCAGTGTAAGAGGAGACTCTTGATGTCACCAATTATACAATGGATTTCACCACTCCCTTAGTCAGACACATATGTTGAATTTAATAGCCTTGGAGAAATTTACTCACAAAATCCTATTCCAAGGCTCTAAATACTAAACTAGTTTGTGCACCCTAAAAAATAAAATCGTTTCTAATCAATTTTGAATTTATTAGTGTTACTTTTAGTGGACTTGTTTACTTAAAAAGGTTCGGAGGTGAAACTGATGATGTTATGACTCAACAAGTAAAATAAATGAATATGAATAAAATGCAAAGTCCTAACTTCAATTCCCAATAAATGATAAGATTTCAAACATGCAATTTCCAATTTAATTCTACAATTCCAAATAAGATGCAATATTTCTATGCATGTACTAATATTAATGATAAGAACCCAAAAGATCAAATGCCAACAAGGAAAAATGTATATTTTTTTATTTTCAATATAAAAGAATGAAAATGCAAGGACTGAACAACAACTTGATATAAAGAACCTACTGCATGTAAACAGAGACAAACCAAGTAGAATATCAAGAAGCAAACACCCAACCCAAGATGCAAGGAAAATCAATTAAAAGGATGATGAGAAAGAAACACCACCCAAAAATTCAACCAAAGAAAGGTTCCCTATCACTCTGCAGGTAGTCAACAGTCATAACAGAGACCTAAAAATACTCAACAACCATCAAAACTCACCCAACAAACATCAAACTCAGCAATCAATCAAACAAAGATGATGCACGTGACTATTCAGAAGAAAACTGTGTATATACGATTCCTATAGAATGACATCTCACGTATGTACGCGTATGTCAGGAAAAAAAATGTGTATATGTATTGAAACACTGTTAGGTTAAGGATAATGCCAAGAAAATCATATTCAAAATGAATAGAGGTTGTCAAGCAACCAAAGGAGAAAAAACACTCCAAACCTCGAAAAGAAGATTCCCTCCCTAGTATGGTCGTGAATTATGTTACGAGTATAATCACTCTATGGCATGTGGTAAACCACAACAGACGAAAATGACTGCAGAAATCAACTCTAATCTCAAGTATGTTATACAAACAAATATTCTAACAAGACAAGATAAAGAGACTACCTTGTCCATATGTTCAATGAAATCCATCGTTGAGCACTTGACTCAAAGCAATACACCTGCAACTTGTCCTCAACAACCAATATACGAAATCATATGGTGATAATATATAAAGTTAGCACATTCAATATCATAATCCATCAATATTCATAACAAATATTCCCATGGAATAATAATTCAAATATTTTCAAGACATTAATTGGACGAGAAAAGAGTATTTCTATTAAAATGTAATCAATAGAAGTGTATGAATGACATACTTCTATGTCAGCATGTTCAGAATCGAGAAACTAAGTCCCTTCTAGTTGGGCCTCCACCACTTCAATCATCCACCAAAGGCAAGCTCATATAAGAGATATAATGAGATTCTCCATCAAATAGAGAAGAGCTTGGGGGATTAACAATGTGTTCATATGTAAAAGGACAAAGGGATGCAGACTCAATATGAAGTGAATAATTTCTCCCAGGTAACTTTGCTTTCAAAGTTGAATTGTTCTCCCCTTTTCCATACCTTGGATATGGCCCATTTATAGCCTTCAAATGGAACTGAAGGGTCGATTCAGAATGTTTCCAGTATATGGAAGGTCAAGGATCATGGATCCCATGACGTGACATGGAAACCTGACACCATTTTTTAATTTTGAGCAAAAAACCTGATGTACACGGGTTGTAATGGTGAAACCTACGTATACACATGTTGTATAGTTTTTAGAGCATGTATATGTGGAAAAATAAAAATTTTAGCTCTGGGAACTACAAAAAGGAACTTCAAGTCTGCATAGGGAAATGGAAAAAGGCCTCTGTGCAAGTTTGCATAGGGTGAGGCAAATCTTGCTATAACATAATTCCCCGAATACAATCATGTGGATGATGGATGATATATTTTGGTCGTTAACAAATTCATTTATGGTTGTATATTTAGATGACATCCTCATATTTATCAAAACTTGGAAGGAACCTTTGAAGCACATTCAACAGTTCTTGGGCATCATGCAACAACACAAGTTATATTCCAATTTGGAGAGTGTTCCTTCGGTATGAAGATAATCCAATATTTGGGATACATCATGGATGAGTAGGGTGTGGATGTTGATCTAGGCAAGATCCAACTCATCCATAATTGTCCGACCTCGAAGACACTGACCAAGCTCTGCAGCTTCTTGGGCCTCGCCAACTGCTATTGTAGGTTTGTGTTGGGGCTCCCTCATATCGCTTAGGCCCTAATCCAAGTGACCAAGAGTGTATTGGATTCCAAGTTTGTTTGGGCCATGTATTAGCAAAAAGAATTTGAAGATTTAAAATTCCACCTTTGATCGGCACTAGTCCTTATTCTGCCAAACCCACAAAAACCATTTGAGATTGAGATAGATGCTTCATATTATTCTATTGGTCTAGTCCTCATTCATCATGGGAATCTGGTGGCCTATCATAGTGAAACACTATCTATTGTTGTTCGCGGATGCCCCATTTACAACAAAGAGATTCACTCCATTGTGTAGGCATTTCGATAGTGGAAGCATTGCATTCTAGGGAATGAAATGATCATCCACACTAATCACAGGCCTATGCAATTCATGTAGACACATGGAAAGTTATAGAATGATCATCATCAGAAGTGGTCCACGTACTTGCAACAATTCCACTTGAACATCAAGTACAAGAAGGGAAGCACCAACCATGTCGCAGAATGCCTCAGTTGACCCCCGATTATGGCACTAACCACCATTCTTAACTCATATGGGCATGAGACGTTCGAGTGGCCACAATTATACAATAGTGACTATGAATTTTCTAGTCCCTATCAGATAATGAGAACATGCAAGCCATTTCCATACATTCATCTCCAAGATGGACTATTGTGTCATTTAAGCCATCTTTGTTTTCCTTCAAGCAAGCAATCAAAGATTATTGGGGAATCTCATTATATTCAGGTGACATGACACTTTGGTGTGGAAAAAATAGTGGTAGTACTGCAAAATCATTTTTATTGGTCGAAGATTCAACAAGATCTCCACAAGTACATCATATCATGCACTTCTTGCACCATTTCCAAACCCTCCATCAAGAAACAAGGGTTATACACCCCTGTTCCTACTCTTGGTAGGCCTTGGGAGTCCATCTCCATGGATCACATGTTCGGTCTGCCTTCAACCAAGCATGGGAATAACTGTTTCTTCATGGTCATTGATTGATTCTCTAAGATGGAAGTTTTGGAACCCTGGAAGAAGAGCATAACAATGGAGGCCATTGCTAAGCTCTTCTTTGAACATTTTTGGGTTCATTTTTGCCTCCCATGGACCATTATTTCATATCAAGATAATAGGTTATTGAGTACTTTTTGGTTCAGCCTATGGTTGATGGTGGACACCAAGCTGACCAAATCGACTGTCTTCCACCCACAGAGTGATGGACAAACATAGGTAGTCAACAAGATGTTGTCCATATCTTGAGGATGTGCAATTACAAACATCCATGCACATGGGATGAGAGTGTTCCTTATATTCAACATAGCTACAACATATCCCTCCACAACTCTATTGGCCACAACTCTTTTTCAAGTGTGTGTGGGGTTCCAGCCATTGGCCCACATTGGTGTAGCTATACCCATTACAAGTGCATAGGAAGAGTCCTCCCATTCTCAGACTGAGATTGAAAGAGTAGCCAAATTGTTTTGGTGAATCCATCACAAAAAACAACAAGTTCATGACATTTTGCAGTAATTCAATGACAAGTACAAGCAGTGCAACGATTAACATCAAGTACCCCACAAGTTTTAGGTGGGAGATAAGGTATGGTTACATTTGCAGAAAGAGTGCCTCACAGGACCCCATTAGAAGCTCTTCCCACCCTAATATGGGCCTTACACCATACACCAACACCAAGGTTGTGGGTGAGAATGCTTTTGAATTAAGTATTCTCTCTTTCCTTGGCTTGCACCCAATATTTAATGTGGAACTACTTCAACCATACTTTCCACCTCTCTTAGACACTTCAGACATGATCAAGCACTTGACCCCTATAAAAATCCATCCCGACTACATTGAATAGAATATATTTTATTGGATCATGGACACTAAGATGAATGGAACCCACCAACAAAACATCCAACTCTATCGGGTTGTCAATGTTGGGTAGTTTCTTCACCATGGAAAATGGCTCACCAGGAGTCATATTCAACAAAATTTTCCCCATATGATGAAGGAACTTGACACAATGGGGACAATTTCTTTCTAATGGGGGAGAACCGATCTAGGTGGATACTAGTGGCCATCCACATATTCCACTAATTCATAGTGGTTCCACATCTTGGTAGTTTTTCTACGGTTTTTTGGGTCCCAAACTTTCAAGGTTGTTTTGAGGCCTAAATGGCATTTTTTGGCCCAACAACACATAGTATGTAGTTAAAGGTATATGCTAGGACAAATGAAATGTATACCCCTCGATTAGACCTTTCTGACGAGGTACTGAATACCCCAAACAGATATCTTGTGCAAAAGTTGCACCCCCAGGAAGTTGACATATCAACTAACCACATCGGGGCCCACAAACCTTTTGAAATTTCATCTTCTTGGGTTAGGGTTTTATCATTGATGTTTTATGTTAAAAGAAATTTTTTGCCTCTTTGTAATCAACCTCTTGTGAATGAGTGTAGTCGTCACATCTCTATATTCAGAGATAAGCTACCACTATTCTAGCTAGCTTATGTGCTTTGAATTTCAGAGTCTTGTATTTTAGATAGTCATTAATAGAATCTGAGTTTAACTATATCACTATGTTTTTTCAATATCTTTGTGTGTTTCCTTGTTATATCTTTTCTTTCATGTCGTTCTCAATATAATCTGGATTAAACTTTCAGGTCTAGCCAGTGCACATATTGGACAGGAAGGTCAAAGTGCTCCAAAATCGAGACATAGGATTGGTAAAGGATCAATGGACCTACTACGGTCCTGAATATGCTACTTGGGAGCATGAAGATGCCATGTGGGGAGATTACCCGTGAATTTTTGAATAATTTTGAAATTTGGATTTATCTTTTTTATATGCACTAAGGATAGTGCCAAAATAAGGGGGAGGGGAATGTAATACCCCAGCTTCGATTCCCTGTGTTAATAATGTATTTTTTATATTTGGTGAAATGTCGGAGTGCTCGAACAATTGAAAGGGGTTGGAGTTCCTAAGAAATGTAATACTTTGAACATTTTTAATAATAAAATACATCGTTGGTTGCAAGATGGACAAGGACAAGAGTTATATGGGGCTATGATTCCACAAGAGAGAAAGGATTTGAGGACTAAGACTTTATATTTTTAATTATTTTTATTTACCCATCTATTGAGCACTCAACACACTCTCAAAATTTCATAAATTAGGGGTTCCACTTTTTTCTCTAAGTTCATTATTGCTTTCACTATTTTTTTTTGGGATTGCTTTGACATTAAGTGATTTTTTGGACCTAAACTGCTCTATCTTCATCCAAATAAATTATGTAAGGCACCCCTCCCAAAAAAAATCATATAATAGATGAATCACCTAAAAGGCCAAACTTAAATGCTTTAAAGAATCAAAGAAATGGATCTTCGTATCAATTTGCCCGACCAATTAGTCGGATCAGTCAAAAGGAGGAACTTTAGAAGTAACAAACCAAAGCATGCTCTTCATCACTTGAGACCCAATGAACCCATCGGCGTTGGGCATCCCCCATGATATTTCATGTGCTAATCAAAGTTCTCACCACTTCACCTGACATTGATCCTCATCAAACCAATATGCATTAGTAGAGTGGACCTAAGTTCCCATGTAATATATGTTTTCCAATAAAAAAGGACTTGAATTTTGGTCATCCACCAACATCAGGAGGGGATCCCACTCATGGAATTGAGGATGAAACAGGGATGGCCACATGGAAATTGTACGACTGCCATGTCATTATCCGGACACCCTATGACAGAAAAGGAAGTTATTCTCTTGGCCACGACATAAACCCAGTGGCATTGCCATGTCAGAATTTGTACTCCAGGCCTTCCATGTCACACCTTGATCTCATTGTCGTCGGTCTTCGGGTGGACTGGGTGATATTTTCATTTAACACATGGGCCTATTCACTCGATGGTCGATTGGGGTTGTCTCAAATTTTCGCAACAATTCGATTGTAAGTACAGACCTATCTGATTCGTTGGATCATGTGGCATATTTATCTTCGATGTCACATGGATGGATTCAACTCCTTATTCCACACACACTATTTTTTCCTGATCATCGATAAACAAAAAGCCTTCGACATTAGGAATTTCCCAATGGCCGAGGAAGAGGTTTCACAACCATTGATCTATTGATTAGATGTTTGTTGCCACATCACATACTAATTTATTCCTCACTGCATCAGATCATTCAGTAATCCAATGAGATTGTGCCATTCATTTTTTCACTCCATGTTGGAGTGCCACATTGGCATTGACTATTTTCACTCCATGTTGTAATGCGACATTGAGTGGAAAAGACCAAAACAATGCCACCACTTGGTGAAAAGGGGGAGAACACAGAAGACCCAAATAATGAAGATAATCAAGATGGAGAAGATTTGAACAAATAAGATGTTGGGAAAGCAAAAAATGAGAAACCACACAATAGTTAGGAGAGTGACGATGACAAAGAATTGGAAAATACTAAGTGTTTTAAAAGGGAAAATCAAAATTCTAGTGTCGGCCATGATATATTAAATAAGAAGGAAGGAGAAATTGAGATGTCTCGTACATGTATTCTAGGTGACTCAAGGACAAACCTAAAAGGACGTTGAGTCTGAGAAGAAACCTAATCGGGAGATATGGGGTGCAGGGAAAAGATCACCAGTCAAAGAAATTACCGAGGACCCTATATCAAATAATTTGTACACACCAGGGGGACTGAGCAACCTGATGTCCTAGGGAAATCATCTTATTCCCCAACTAGTCAACAAGGTGGTTGATTTAGTGCTCTTCTCTTATGATTGAAAGAAGAAATCCATAGTGAAGAACTCATAAGAAAAATAAGTTAACAATAGATAGTGAGGTAGTCAACACTGTTGAGGAGGTAATCATTGACATGAAGAAATCCATAGTGAGCCAAATTTACTCTGAAAGTCTGGTTATATAAGATGCCTCTTATGAAAAAGCAGTGGTGGAGGAAAGGGAGTTAGAACAAGCTAGGTCTAAAATTGATTCCCTCAAACGTCAAGTACAATACCATCAGGAGGCTAGAGGGGAAATGAAATTTAAGGAATACTTGTTGTAGTTGCATGACGATCGTCAAAAGATACAAGAAACCCTAATAGAAAAAGCGATGGCTCTTCAAGAAAAATCATTGCTGCTAGAAATTACAAGAAGGAAGTGTATAGACGGTGTTAAGAACCAAACATCAATATAGCATAGAAAAACCTCAGGAAAAGTACTCAACGCCTTGAAAAAGAGATAATTTCAGATAATAAGCCTCTTCGAGGGGGAAACCTCCTTTTACCCCACTTAAATGTTCAAGTACAAGAT
>SNQJ01S0027297.1:100284-111234 GCA_010110895.2 Picea sitchensis | reverse complement strand
GAACTGTGTACTGCCTCTTGATCCCTACTTCAATACAGAAATTATTGAAATCCTTGGAGGTGTATTCTCCTCCATTATCTGATCTTAGTACCTTAATCTTCCTTCCAGTCAGGGTCTCAACCCGAGCTTTGAATTCTTGAAATATTTTAAGGACTCCATCCTTGGTCTTCAAGAAATAAATCCATGTTTTTTGAGAGTGATCATCTATGAAAAGAACATAGTACAAATATCCATTAAGGGAGGCAACAATCATTGGTCCACGCACATCTGAATGTATCAAGTCCAAGATTTCCTTGGATATGTTGTCACTTTCCAAGAAGGACCCCTTGACATTCTTGCCAAGGGCACAACCTCTGCAAACACCTTTATGATGAATTTGTATCTCTGGAAGGCATGTTACCATTTTTCCTAGAGCTGGAAGGGCTCTATAATGAATGTGAGAAAGTATCCTATGCCATAGCTCACTCAAGCTGATAGTATCATGTAACAGGGCCTGGATTAGTCGGATAGTCAACCTGTATAATTTATTTTATCGAACACCAATTTCTCGGGCAGAATCCATATGTGAGTCCTTTTGCCATCCAAGAACTTTTCCTTCAAAAAAGATAATTGTGTAGCCTTTGTCTTCTAAGGCAGAAACAGATACAAGGTTCCTCTTCATCCTAGGTACATATAGTACCTCACTCAACTTAAGAGGTATGTCAGAAACTAGTTGGAATGTATAAGTTCCAACCCCTTTCACATTATATATGGCATTGTCTCCAAGTACAACATGTATATTGGTCTCTTTCTCAAAAAGATTTGTCAAATGATCTCTATATCTGATCATGTGCTTGGAGGCACCACTGTCAATTAACCAAATATCATTATCAATAGGAACCGTACCTGAGAGTGCTTAAATGAATAAGGATTTTTCTTTGATGTCTTCATCTCTATGAAGTCTTGACTTCTAGGAACTGAAGTTGCTTGATCCATCAAGCTTATCTTCCATCATAGTTATGTTCATCATATTTTCAGATTCTTCACAAACCCTTACCAACTAGACTAGGAAACCTAACGGCTAAGCTAGGATAGAAATCTTAGGTTTCATTGGGCTTATGAATACCAACAATAAGCCTTGAAAGTCAGAAGAACACCAGTGAGCTGAAAAGTTCCTTCAATGAGCTGCAGAAACCCTAAATATGAATTTTCTGCAGAGAATTGTGAAACCCTAGAAACCCTAGGGCCAAAAATACAAAATTCTCAGAATTGAAATCTGAGAGTTGTTGGAGGTGCACTAAGGGAGTTCGTACACCCCTATGTAATTTTTATCCCCAACATTTCAGTATTAAGTGCTAGAACACCCAAAGAGGAGAGGGTCATACAGATTTCTGGAAACCCTAGGAGGGTTGTACGGTTTTTCAAAAGAGAGAGGACGGCTGCTAGAATCTTGTGCAATGGATTCTTCAAGACCTATTCTTTGAAACCATGTTGAATTTTCACTATGCTAGGCTCAAGAATGAGGTTTATTTCAATTTTAGCATTTACTTGAACCATAAACAAATGCAGCTATACCATTCACAGTTGTTGCAATAACCAAGATCACAAGAAGAAGTATCATGCACAAGAACACAAGAAATATCATGGGAAACCCTTCTACTCAAGGGAAGAAAAAACAACAATCCTTTATTATATTCTCAAGAGAAGATCCCCCAACCATAAAACCCTATTGCACACAAAAGGGTGCTCTACAACCTTGAAACTTGCACCCAAGAGAGGTGCACACTTCATCCCTAGAAATGTACTTGCTGAAATTTCCAAATGACAAGTGACTTGTGTGTTTACTCAATGGGGTAATCACCTTTATTTATACTAGAATGGACACATCAAAAGTGGTGTCTATTGGCACAACAGGGCCAACCTCAATAACTCAGAAAATAATTAATTATAACAATAAAAATTAATTATCTTTCACATATGGTGGGGTCGACCTGTACTCTTTACATTACAATTAGGGTTACAGGTAAATCTTACACTTAGACAATATAGCAAGGGATCCACACATCCACTAGTGCTCAGCCACTAGGGGCAAGTCTGTCTGTGGTCAACCACAGGGACGCCATACTCAACATAATCATCTGGAGTACCTCATCATCTCAAATCTTACATAGAGGAGAACGATACACCCATCACACCCATCACATGGGCACACCCAACCATTGGGGGACGATTCATCTCTCCAGAGGAGAACAATGCCCCATCCATTGGAGGACGACTCAAATCTCACACAGAGGAGAATGATGTCCCATCATGTGGGTATTCCCAACACTGGGCCCCTCTCAAGTCGACTCAACTCAGTCTCAGAGGAGAACGTGCCTTGGAGGATGTCTCACGAAGTTGCAGTCATCAATAGGTAGTCACCTTGATTATGTGATTTAAAGTGGTTGATCAACTGCCTCGTTGATCTAGGAGAGTTCAAGGTATTCCTCTTATTGAATTGGATTCTCTATCGCCTCCTTTGATTTTTCAACTTGATCGAACTGACATTTTTCTACCATCTGGTCCTATGGACATCGTAGAGATAGATCCCATAGAGACAAACGCTTCTACATTGAAGGTTAGATGCATATCGAATCTCGAGGTCGAAGCCTTCATTAGACCCTTTAACCCTCCATTAACTGGATCAGACGATCTAGTCATCTTCCATATTTCATCTTTCGGTTTGGATTACACTGATAGTCGCCCTCATCGGGATTCCTTCATGGATGACACTTCATAAGTGTCTGGGATGGGGGGGGGCTACAACCCCCATGTTAGAAATAGTAAGAGGAGGTATCCTACCTTCTTTCATGTCTACCTAAATGACTAGTGTGGTTTAATCCAAATTCACTTCATCGATCAATGACTCTGCACCGTCGATCGTTGGGTCCACTAGGCCTTTGAGTGTGGCCTCTTCATCACATTTAGTGTTTAATGTGTTCTCGTTTTTAATTTTATTGATTAGCATGCAGAGAATATCGATTGGCTCCTAGTCAATTCGTCAGAGTGTTAACGTTGGATCTGATAGTTCTTCAACTCCTTTCTAAGTTGCTCTGTGGAGCGAAGGGAACATCCCTACGTCGATCCTCTCACTTGGGAGCAGTTATTTCCCATATTCTGACCCCAATCCATTTGTAAATTGGGGTGGTGATATGGAAGGAGGTTTCCAATCCTATGACATGTTGTCTTCTTCAAACCCTTTCACACTATTTGGTGGATTCAGGGGAAATCCCTTCCCCTCTTATGGAACGTTGGCAGGGGGGAACCCCTTCCAAGCCCAATGTAATCACACACAAGGGTTTCACTCTTCACAAGGGGCGTCATTAGGGGGTAACCCCTTTCTCGATTAGAACTACTCAATGCAAGGGGCTTTCCCATCGCAAGGGATGTCAATAGGGGGAAACCCTTCTTTTTCTTATGGGAATGAGATGGGTGAATTAGGTTTTCCTCCTTATAACCAAATATTTCAAGGATTTAATCAAAACCATGGTCCATAAACAAAATCTTCCTAGAAACATGGTGTCAATAATAATCTAGGGTATCATTTTCCAACGATTAATCAACTAGGGAGATCCAATTTTGCTAGTTGGAATTCTAGGCCTCCGTCAATGCTACCATTTTTGGCACTTTTAAACTTTTCATACCTGTAAAAATTGATGAATGATCAGGTCTTCTATGATCTGAACTGGCCTCTAGCCCCCACTAAGCTCCCCTCAGACATCCCAAAGTTTGAAAGTAAAGTCAGTGAGGATCCAGGTGACCAGGTGACCACTTTCCACCTATGGTAATCATCTAATTCACTAAATGATGACTCCATTCGGGTACGCCTTTTCCAGTGAACTCTTACAAGAGTCACAATGAAATGGTACATTGAGCTTGATGGAGCAACGTTTCACACTTTCCATGATCTAGCCTTGTTTTTTCTTAACCACCTCCAACTTCATGTTCGGTACGATGTCGACATCGTTCTCCTGTCCACGCTTAAGAAAGATAAAGCCACTCATATATCAGATCATATCCAAGAGTGGCAGAGGCAGAAGAGGTTGATCAAAGCCATGGTCCCTCCAGAGTTCCTATTGGAATGGTTCCTAAAGTCCTTGTTTCCTTACATCTCCAAGGATGTATCGACATGAGGAGTATCTTCTAAGGAGGAGGTGATTTTCAAGGCCCAACAGTTAGAACTAATCTACTTGCAATATGGGATTATTTACGAGATAATACCAAATGCACCGTGATTGCGTATCGATCCTTCAAAAGCGAAGTTCAAACCGCATGCTAATGACATTGTTGGTTCTGTCAAAAGCACTACCACATATATGGTTGCAAACCAGATGACACAGATCACGATTCATCCATCTACAAACGGTCAAGCTATGACTTCGACAATTTCCACCATCGAGTCATCGAATGTACATGTTGTGTATTCGAAGACCCCAAAGGGTACCTAGAAACCTGGAGGGAAGAAGAAGGGTAAGGATAAGAAGGGAGGTGGAAACAACAATAAAAACATTAAATCTGATGCAAATGTTGGGGGGGACGAGAAGAAGAAGAAAAAGGTGAAGTTTCCTTGCAAAATTTGTAGTGAAGATCACCTTACCCATCATTGCTCGAAGATGGAAGAGGCTCAACGAATGTTAGTGCAGTAGCAACCTACCGTGTTGAATAACCCATTCCCATAAGGACAAAATATGTAGGCGGACTCTTCCAGTGGAAATCCGGAAGGGCCACCCAAAATGTACCCTTGTCAGATGGAACATGTTAGTGAGTGTAAATTTACAAAGTCAAAACATTTTTTTTTGGTTGCTAATTGATTCTTGTAGTCATGTCCTGGTCTCTTAAAGACCATGTGTCAAGGTTCGATGGTATTTCTATCAATGTAATATCGATGAGGCGATGAGGCATGTGGAGCACTACTAGTCATTTTTGTGATTATTTTTCTATTCTCAGCATTACATATGGCCTTCTAGCTGCAAAAATGGAAAAGACACTATCACATATTGACAGAGAGAGAGAGAGAGTTCACAGAGGAAACTGTTGAAACAGAGATTTCACAACAAATTTCCTAGTTGCAACAAAATGTTATTTTCATCATAACTTTAAGAAGAAAAACTGGGCTTTGCCCAATTTTTTTGTGGAGAGGAATCCTAGTGTCATTAATTTGTTGACAAACAATCACCCCAACCTCGTTTTCCATTTTGGATAAAAGGTAAAATTACTAGTCGCTACGAAATCTCCTGGTTGTTGCGAAATTTCATGTAGTTGATTGTTTTTGCAGTCAACTTCAAGAACATATTATGAGCATATGGTGATCGATCTCAACAAACTGAAAGAGTTTTTTCTGAAGAAAGGTTTCATATACAAAAACCTCTCGTAGGTTTTGCAAAGGTGTCATGTTTTTGGATATTCGAAGGGATGTTTACAACCTATTTTTACATATTTTCGCCTAATTTAATTAGTTAAAAACTAAACCCTAAAAAATAGGAGTTAGTTTGTAACTCCTTATTGAATGAGAAACCCTAACTATTTAGACATGATTGGGTTAGATTGAAATGTAATTCTATATATTGTGAAGGAAAGAAGGAGAAAAGGGTTGGAGACTTGAGGAAAAAGACTCTTTGGTTGTTGTATATATTTTTTGTTGTTAATGAAAACTTTCAAGTTGAAGGACTTGATTATTTGTCTTAGAGATTCTTGTGCTAGTAATCTACAATTTGTTTTTCCTTGGGAATGTTTCTTATATTTGTTGATAATTATGTCTATTCTTCTATTTTGAGTGAATGATTATAAATAGAGAATTCATTGTTGATGGTCTTTATCTCACATTCATTTTTCCTACATTAGTCTTCTGATATTGTGAAAGAACTCATACACTACTTGGTGCTCTGTTATAATTGATATGTTATTTTCTTCTCACCACCATACTATAATGCCTATGATGATTGAAAGATTGCTATCTATCTATCCTATGAAGTACCTTTGTTCATATCAACCATTTTGAAAGCTTTGATTTGACATATCTTTATTATGACTCCATGCCCAATGGGTGTTTCACTCAATCCTACCACCACATGATAAAAAATTTGTCTTTACCTACAAATCTGGTCACTATGCTATAATTTTAGTGAGAGATCCCTTTTTCGTTGGAAAGGCCAGTTTCCAACCCAAAGTGGTTTGAAAAAGTTACCTATGTGTTTTCCTTTCACAGCCACAAAAAATTATAGAGTGATAACATTTTGGCATTGTTGTCGGGGAGTGAAGGTGAAATCTTCCTTGGGAAAGAACGACAAAGATTCAGATATGATTCTTGAGGGTAGACAGAGAGTTAGACACATAGATTGGATGCATATTTTACCCTGGCGACTCTACTATTAGAATGATTCATTGCTTGAGGGATTTATTGGTGACTCCACTGGACTATGAGGGACTCAAATGTTTCTTCTATCATTGCAAGGTATGCATGCTTGGACTTTTCATAAATTTATGGTTTCCCTAATCCATTACCCAAGGATGAATATTTTTTAAGGAATGGTCCAAAATTCAATGGAGAGGATTTGAGTTTGGCCTTGTAACATATCGCAGATTTCCGTGACTTTACTGATATTCTTAGAATCAAGAATGAAGATGTATTTCTTAGATTGTTTTATGATTCATTCCAAGGAAAATATAGAAGTTCAGCTAAAGGTTTGCCTGCTATGTCCATTCGATCTTTTTCAGCATTTTGGCTTATTAGACCAATTACTTGATTGGTTGTATTGACATTTCTCTATCACTTGATTGAGAAGTAATTTTCAGCATCTTAGAGTAGGATGATGTATATAAATAAGTTGTCCAAATCAACATCTCTTTTCAGTTTTCAGTATGTAGTAATTTTAGTTTGGTTTGTAGCAGTGTACATGTTAGTTTGAAATTTGTGAGGTATATGGATTGGGAGCAGCCCAATGGATAAGGCATTGGATATGAGGTTCTTTGCTACCTCATAGGGATGATAACATCCCCATTGGATCCTATGCTAGTGAGTATAAATTTACAAAGTCAAAACAAATTTTTTTGTTGCTAATTGAGTCTTGTATTCATTTCTTGGTCGCTTAAAGATCATGTGTCAAGGTTCGATGGTATTTTTATGAATGTAATATCGATGAGGCGATGAGGAATGTGGAGCACTCCTGGTCATTTTTTATATTATTTTTCTATCATCAACATTACCTATGGTCTTCTAGCTGCAACAATGGCAAAGACACTATCACATATTGAGAGAGAGAGAGAGAGAGAGAGAGAGAGAGAGAGAGGAAATTGTTGAAACAGAGATTTTGTAGCAAATTTCCTAATTGTTGCGAAATGTTATTTTCATCATAACTTTAAGAAGACAAGCTGGGTTTTGCCCAATTTTTTTTTGGAGAGGCATAATAGTGTCATTAATTTGTTGGAAAAAAATAATCCCAACCCAGTTCTCCATTTGGGAGAAAAGGCGAAATTATCAGTCACTACAAAATCTCTTGGTTGCTGCGAAATTTCTTGTAGCGGACTTTTTTTGAAGTCAACTTCAAGCACAGATTCCGAGTAGATGGTGATTGATCTCAAAAACCTAAAAGAGGTTTTTATGAAGAACAGTTTCATATACAAAAACCTCTCTTAATTTTTGTACAGATGTCATGGTTTGGTATTTTCGAAGGTATCTTTACAACCTATTTTTACAAATTTTCGCCTAATTTAATTAGTTAAAAACTAAACCCTAAAAAATAGGAGTTAGTTTGTAACTCCTCCTTGAATGTGAAACCCTAACTATTTCAACCTGACTGATTTACATTGAAATGTAATTCTATATATTTTGAAGGAAAGAAGGAGAAAAGGGTTGGAGACTTGAGGAAAAAGACTCTTTGGTTGTTATATATATTTTTTGTTGTTAATGCAAGCTTTCAAGCCGAAGAACTTGAATATTTGTCTCATATATTCTCGTGTTAGTAATCTACACTTAGTTTTTCCTTGTGAATGTTTCCTATATTTGTTGATCATTATTTATATTCTTTTATTCTAAGTGAATGATTATAGATAGAGAATTCATTGTTGATGTTCTTTATCTCACATTCAATTTTCCTACATTAGTCTTCTAATATTGTGATAGAACTCATCCACTGCTTTCTGTTATAATTGATGTTTTATTTTCTTCTCACCACCATGCTATAATTCCTATGATGACTGAAATATTGCTAGCTATCTAGCCTATGAAGTACCTTTTTTCATATCAACCAATTTTGAAAGCTTTGATTTGACCTATCTTTATTATGACTCCATGCCTAATGGATGTTTCACTCAATCCTACCACCGCATCATAAATTTTGTGTCTTTACCTATAGATCTGGCCACTATGTTATAATTTTAGTGAGAGAGCCCTCTCTAGTTGGAAAGGCCAATTTCCATCCCAAAGTGGTTTGAAAAAGTTACCTCTGTGTTTTCTTTTCACAACCACAGAAAGTTATAGAGTGATAACGGAATCATGTCATTCATTACTATGGTGAACGCGACAAAGGAAGTTGATATGTCGACCAGGGCTCATGATTATTGTAATCCTGAGTCAACATCCAAGGGTAAAGAAACTTTTGATCCTCAAAATTCTTTGCATGTAGAGAATCCTAGGGGGAAACAATGCCAGGAATACCGAAAGGAGTGTGCAACTGTGTTTTGTACAACCCAAATGCTTGATATGCACCCAACTATTCTATCGTTGAGGACTTGGCTCAGATGCCATGTGCCATGTCGGCCTTAGAGGTACTTCAAAGTTTCCCAGTGCAGTGAGATGCATTATTTTCCGCTATGGGAGTTATTGAATCCTCAAGTCAATTGTCATCAAGTTAAATGTTGTAGATGTTAAGCATCATTTTCCCTATCACGTAGCCTTCCAAATTAATGTCGTGTACGCAAAACATGTTACTGGAAGAAGTGTCGTTGATGAAGGCGCTTTGGTATGTGTGATGTTGTTGTCTTGTTGGAAAGACATTATCTCTCCTGATTTGGATCCCTCTCCTACGTTGTTAACTGTGTTTGATGGATGTGCATTTAGACCTCACAGTCTTATTTCCTCCTTCCTTGTCTAGTTAGGGGGGAAGATTGTTTCTGTTGAAGTTGAATTGGTTGATGCTTTCCTCAAATACAACATTTTTATTGGAAGGAGATGGACTTGTGTGATGATGGTTGTTGTCTCATCGGTTTTTCAAGTCTTTTGCTTCCCTCATGAATGGAAGATCGTAACGATTGACCAAATGTCGTTTAACCTCTCTAGCTCTGTGGCGAATTCGAGATCTATGGTTTCTCATTGGTTGAAAAATATAAAAAGACAACTAAGAGTGTTGGTGTTGGGATGTGTCCTTATCTCATGGGAACTTTTGATTTCCCCATGCCAATTTTGTATATTCATGCTACCTCGGTTGGCTACCAGAAATCAAGCCTGTCGATCCGTATCACATGAGTTGGTTCATTATGAATTGTTTGAAGGTCTTGTGCATGCCAAGATGGCCATGTCATTGTCTACAACTAAGATAGATTATCAAGCAATCCAACAAGTTTTTGCAGATACTAATCCTGCCCCTCTTGGACGAAAGAAGAGGATCATTTTCTAGAGCCCATTTGATCCCAAAATTCTTCAACTTCACTCAATGGATCTGATACTGTATTTCCCTCTCAAGAAGATATTAGTGAGGAAATAATAGGTTTAAAATGACCTTTGGAATATCTTCGCCTCAATTGTATTTTCTCTCGGAAATTAGTACGGTCGAGAGTGAAGAATTCAATTTGTTAGATCTGAACATGAAAATTTGTCTGCGGACCCTTTAACGACACATTTTGTGTATGATTATGGCAGTGTAGCATCTTATCCTCTGTTATCAATTTCTTTTGAGAGAGAATCATTAGAATCATGGTCCTCTTCTTGAGATGAGGTCTTATAAATTCATCAATTGATTTATCCAATGGATACATGGGAAACTTTGCTTCCCCCTATTGGTCCGAGGGGTTGTGATTTTCTTCTCTATCTTGACCTCATTGTTGGTGGGTATTCATACCTCGATTATCATGAATTTTCATTAAGAGACTCTACTATATCTTATAACAATCTTTGTTATTATAATATATTATGTTCAATACCCATTTCCCACCTGACTTTATAATCCCTCCAAAGTGAATGTTTTCATGGACATAGATTTTCCTTCGGATGGGTCTCTTTTCGAATCCATGACTATAGATCATATACCACAGAAAGACACATATCAAATTTTTCGCCTTTTCCACGAGTTTGAGAGTTTGGGGATTGACAATGAAAGGATTCATTGGCTTGACCTTTCCAATGGGATCTACCTCAAGAGGTTCTACACTTGGGCCTCGATGCTCAGGTGTTTACCCATTGTAATTATTGTACATTGATAGTATTTAGGGTTTTCATAGTTACTTTTTACTCTCTCTTTTTCGGTTTCTTATGGTGCTTATACTTCATTGGAGTATGACGTTGGAATCTTCTGTTTACGTTGGGTTCGCGGATGGCGCAAGCCCTCACGCTCAAAACATTGCTTCCACTACATGGATGATTTATTCACCTCTAGGCCAAGTGGTTGCATCTGGAGGCACTTGTCTGAAGCCAACAACAAATAATGAGGCTGAGTATAGCGTCATGATTGAACTCCTAAGAGATGTTATTTCACATGGTATCCTATATTCAGAAGTTTGCATGCATTCCAGGTTGGTGGTGTCACATCTAAACAATGAATACCATGTTCATGAGCCTACATTGATACACTAATTCATTTGGGTACAACTTTAGAATGAAATTTTACTTACACTACGTATATTCATGTTGCTAGGAGTGAAAATTTTATATCTGACGCTTATGTTAACCATGTACTAGATTGGAATTTGTCACACATTTAAAAATTCAGAAGCACACACATA
>SNQJ01S0027297.1:81941-100274 GCA_010110895.2 Picea sitchensis | reverse complement strand
AAAAATGAACCACAATAAATTTATCCGAAATTTAGATTTTAAAAACATATGTGATATTTGAAATCTCTCATACAATGATACTTGATACTAGCTAGAAACTTAAAGCTTGAAATATATGCTTCATTTTTTCTTATGAATAATATTTTAGAATAACACCTTCTTATCCAATATGCTAGAGTCATTCCTAAAGCAATATGAAGCAATATTCATGTAACTTTACAATGAAGAAATCACAGATTAAAATTAAAGAGTCCAATATTTGTGATGAAGATACATATTTACTTGCAATTATATTTGTCCGTACACATTCTTAACAAGTGTTAAATAACATAAATTTAGTTAATTTTTCCAGATAAATTCCTTAGCCATGATGTTTGGGAGTTTTGAAGTGTAACGAAAAACACAATTTTACCTTCCATAACATCAAATTTCACGACAATAACATTTAAAAGGACTACACATTTTTCTGTCACACTCTAGATAAAGCATATAGTGTGAATGTGGCGGGCCTCAAAACAACCCTAGAAGTTTAGGACCCAAAAAGATGTAGAAAAACTACCAAGGTGGAAACCCCTATTTTGAGCCAGTGGAATAGGTGGGTGGCCACCAATTTATTCATGGATCAATCCCCCCCCCCCTTTAGGAAGCAATGGTATCCATTGCGTGAAGATCCCTAGGAAGATTTTGTTGAATCTGAACCTTCATGAGTTGCTTGCCTTGCTAAAGAAGCTGTCATGCTTAGCTTGTTGAAGGTTGTTATGGACCTATTGTTGGAGGGGTTGGATTTGTTTAACCAATTTGGTTGCATGATCTACCAGAGTGTGGGAGGACTCTGTCGGTGAATATGCAGTAGGAATATCTTGGTGCTCTTCTACAATTTTGTTGATCTTCTTATGCTGGATAGAAGGGTCTTGGGTCGAGGCTGCAGTGGTTGCAGTTTTCTTCTCTTCTGACCAGGTTGTGAAGAGGATAAAATTTTCGGTATGAGAGATTACTTTGCAACACTTTTTTTCAGTACAATATTCAAAACTACCTCTGTTATCCTATAAGTCTGACCCCCCATAGTAACAATGACGCTACGGGGTCGAGAATCATAAACAACATGACACCTCCAAATATATGGTTGGCATAACAGAACATTACAAACTTCCAGTAGGGAAAAAACACACAATACCTCATCCTTGAAGGGATTCATGTCGTATAACAGGTGGTACTGTTGAATGACATGAAGATCTCATCCCTGGTGGAGCCATCCGATGTTGTATGGTTGTGGGTGTGGTGCTATCGACAAATCCAATTGCTTGATGACCTCTACTGAGATGAGGTTCTTTTGGCTCCCGCTATCAACAATAAAATGCAACAAGGTCCCCTTCACTCACATCTGTGAATGGAAAATTGATGCATGAGCATCGTCAATGAGCACACGTGGTAGGAATGCTCAACGCTCGAGAATCATTTCAGAATCTCAAATGCTGGGAGTTACTACGAATCTTTTGGGGAGTTGATGAAGAACAAAAGAAGATAAAACCCTTAGAAGTGGAATGATCATGAGCGATTAGAGAGTTTCACTCCGAGTCTTGAATGTAACTGAACTTAGGTATCAATTAGGTTTTCATTTTCAAGGAGACGAGTAGTCGGGGGGGAACCCTAAGGACCCTCTGAGATAAATAGAGGTTTTGTATGCTCAAATGAGGCTGCTGCGAGTCGGTAGGAGTTTTATTTGTTGTTTGAAAATAGTTGTAGCCACTTTTGTTTTCTGAATGGATATAACAGAGGAAAATTGACCCAAATGCATAGTAATGTTACTGTTTGCAATTCTCTGTTATCGAGTTTTCATAAATGAATGAATTTCGTTATGAATGGGTGAAACTGTGAATGTTAGTATAATTTTCAATTGTTTCTCTTCTGTTGAGTGAGTGCAAGGTGTGTTCATCGAATGCAAGGAGTGCGTTGACGAAATATTTTTGATTCTGAAGCTCATAAGAGATAGCACGAAATTTTCCCTTTGCAAGGAGTGCAAAGCGACTGTTGCAAGTCGTGCACAATCACCCGCAAGAACCGAGTCTTGCGTAAGAATCTGCTGCAAAGAGTGCACATATCCGGAATTCGACTAAGTGTCGAAGGGACTCCATAAGAGTCTATTACACATTATTTTGGTCACTCTCACGACCGTTAATGATGTAAACCTATCCTTTGTCTTTAGAAGGATCAGTGGCCTGAATTCCTAAATAAAGAAGGGAGAAGAACTTTGTTTGAGAGAAGAAATTGTATTTTCCTTTGTAAAAACCATATTAAGAAAGATCGTCGTAGGCTGCACTATACACAGGGTGCGACAATGCCTAATCGTCGTACCTTTCTCTAAAGCTAGACTACGACATCGTCTCAAGCTACACTATAGCTAGGATGCAACAATTTATGTACGTGGGAAAAATGATCATCTTCTCGATGCTTCTAGAAGGAGAAGCTTCTATGGTGAAGTAGCCTCCAAACGGTTTGGATCTTACTCACTTTCATGATTTATTGGGATCATCCTAACCTCCTCACCTTATCCTCTTCAACCCATGAAAGGAGAGGAGCTCTCATGGAGAAATTTAGTTGGATTGAGCTTGGGTTTTGTAGCTTGGATTCTTTGGAGCTTGTATATTGGCTTTGAGTTTTGCTTTGTCAAGATAGATTATGAGTAGCTATCAAATCTACAGTCTTAGAATATGTGGATTAGAAGTGTGTGGGAAGCAAGGAAGTGTTGGAAGGAACCTGACAACATCGAGGCATCTGGTTGTATCTTTCTTCTATATTCTTTAATACATATATACTTTTCTTTCCTATATGAATGTTATTTGTTCATATTGTATGATTCCTTGATCGCGTACATAGTTTCATATCAAATAGAGTTTGTTATTCTTGTCTTCGTTGGCTTGTGTTCTTTTGAAGATATTTGTCCATAAGCCTCGTGACGGAGCTTGAATTGCATTGGCGAATTCGGATCTTCGATATTTAAAAGGTATGTTCTAGATCCATTTCTCATTTGATAATTGAAATCTAAGGAAATAATAGTGTACTTTCTTGTTTTTTTCTAGTTTCGTAGTGAAGCTAGGGGGATTGATTTGTGTTCACACTTAAAAATTAGCCCGATAACAGAGTCAACAAAGTAGAAAGTGTTGGATCACGAAGGGATCTAGATCGTCGATCTGAGGGTCGCAAAATCGAGAATCAGGAGAAGGGAGGTGTGCAGTCTTCCAACTACCCGATACGCGAAATCCCGACATGCTCAGAAGCTTGGCCATAGGTCATAACTGGAGGTCATATCAGATATCAGGAAAAGGGAGCAAAGCTACATCACAATTTCCTGATACGTGAAATCCCGACGCTCTCAAAATCTTCTCCCCAGGTCATAGCCGAAGGTCATATCAACGAAAGGTTAAAGGAGGAGCTAACGCCTAGAGAAATTGCCGATTCGGAAATCATAAATCATGAGGTTGGGTTTGGTTCAAGTGCAATCACTTGAGGTCTGAGATTGTGAAACACCTTCTTGGTTAGGCCTGTAGTCACAACCGGTGATCACATGAAGGAAGCTCACGCCTAGTGCTTGTTCGTGTGAGCCGAGTTACACATAGGACCTGTGGATATTTCGTGAGGATTCCAGTAAGGAATCAAAGAGTTGTTCCAGCCTGAAGATTGAGAAGATCCAGTGATAGGGAGGTCAGAAGACCCTATTGAGGTGGGGAACTACATAAAAAATGTGCTCCCCCTCCTCAGGATCCTCTGGTTTTTCTGGTTGAATTGTTGTGGTTGCGACAATAGAAGTGGGTTCTGCATCAATTATATGTCTCATTTTATTATTGTATGAATCAAAGTCTGAGTCAGGGCTTGGATCTATTTCTTTGAGCTTGGCCACCAATGAATGTTTCGAGTGACATTCATCAATGTTGTGCCAAGGGATTTTGTGGAAGTCACACCACTTCCTAATGTCTTTCTTCCTCTTCCCGTAACCCTTCTTTTCCTGTGGTTTGGAATGATTGTCTTGAGGTTGAATGTTCTGTGAGTTAGGGTTTCCTTTACCACACTTAGGTTATTTCGGATTTGCAGACCCAAATTCCCACTTGTTTTGTTGCTTAAATTTATCCTCGATTTTGACAACATATCTATAAGTGGCTCCCAGTGATGAGATGTCCAGAAACTCCATTTAGGTTTCAATGTACCTGTGTAGAGCCTCGCGGTATTTTAGAACCAGATGTTTCTCAGAGTCTTTAATACCCAAATTGGTGCGCAAGGTATGGAATGTATTTTTGAACTATGGCATTGTTTGGTCCTGATTTTGATGCAACATGGTCCATCTCATGTACTGGTCATCATAGTTTCCCATAGGGTAATATTTCTCCTTGAATGCATCCATAAAAAAATACCAAGTGGGATTGGCCCCGAATATTCCAGACTCCTCTATGGAATTTTTCTCCTAGTAAGTTTCCCACCAATGTTTGACATGGGGAAGAGCCTTACGGAGAGAAAAGGTGATCTTTTCTCTGTCGGAAAAATTGTGAACAGAGAAATAACCTTCTAGAAAATTTAACCATTTTTCCAAATCATTTGCATCAATCTGACCTTCAAATACGAGAATATCAAAATTAACTTGTACCTTAAATGGAGTAGCGTCTCTAAAGTGACTGGTTGACGAAGACGCGCCTATTATTGTCGACAATCGTTGAAGGATTTGGGAAAAAATATCCAACATATCGTTCCTCTGTTGCGCAAGGGATTCCCCGAGCAACAACTTGATGGGATCTCCTTCTCCCGCGTCTCTCTTTTCTTCTACCATGGGAGGTTTCTTGAGCTGGGGAGAGAAATTGTACTCAAGAGAAACTAGCTCAAGACCCAACTCTCTATACCCTGACCTAGTCGAGGACATGTACCAAGAAACGACAAGAAGTAGCATGCTTTGATATCACTGATCCTGATTATTTTGAGAACGAAATGAAGGCATAGATATAGCAATGAAATATACATAGATATTGCAATAACCATATAAATACAATAATGCACAATTTTTATTAATGAGAGAATGTACATAAACTACAAAATTATAGAGTGAATGAATCATGACAATGGTGGCAGCTTATCTTTGAGAAGAGATGTGATGGCTATGCTCATTTGCAAGAAGATGATGATGTTTACAATGAGTCTCTAGAGACATTTTTAGCATAAATAAAATACAAAACTCTAACCCCGGAAGATGAAACACAAAAATGTTTGTGGGCCCCGATGGGGGTAGTTGGTACGTCAACTACCCAAGGGTGTAAATTTTGCATATGATATTCATTTGGGGTGCATGATAACTCATTTGAAAGGTCTATAGGACTACACATTTTTCTGTCACATTCTAGACAAAGCCTACTAGTAGCAATATCATATATCTCTGGACAATGAGATTTGTAACCACGATCTTCTACGCTTGAACCCTAATCTGGCACTTTACACGAACTCAGAGGTCTCAGAAGATGGAGTACAGTTCTCTGCTTCTTGTTTTGAAGAGAAATAAAGTAAAAATGTTCCCAATGTAGAGACCTGGATTGAACACACGACCTTTCAGAGAAATGACCTTAAATCTGGCAACTTGTATCGAATCTAGCCAATGACCTTAATTTCAATCCACTCACTCCATTTCCATCTCAACAGAATAAGTGTGGATTCCGTTCAATTAAAAAAAACCACAACCTAAAATGAAAGGACTTACATTTTGATAGTAAATTTTATTTTTTTATTTTATTTTTATTTTTAAACGAAAAAGAGTTATTTAACATATTTTTTCTATTAATCATACGATATATATATATATTCATTTTGTTTGGTTGTGTTAATACATGTTGCCTACATTTGGGGTTATACATAGTCGTTATAGCGTATATTTGGGGTTAAGCATCAATTTTGTCAAGCTTGTGAAAAATGACTTCCATTGTAAGTAAAAGCATTGAAAAATGACTTCCTTTGTCAATTTTGTCAACATGTCATTGATTTGGAGCTCTTAGTAATTTCAGCGGAGGAAATGTTGTTTCATCTCTTGGAGCTTCTTCTATATGGGACTATGCAAACTTACTTGAAAGACTCTTTGCCTCAACATCTGAAGTGGCTAAGAAATAGAGCATTTTAATTGTTCTAAAGCTTGTGACATAAAAATCTATAAAACATTTCCAAAAAAATACAAAATGAATATAGACCACTTGATTTGTTTATCCTGGGGCAACAATGTAAAGAAATTGGAATGAAGATCCCCACAATAGATGATGAAGAAAACAAAAGCAAGCTAGATGAGAGTTTCAAATTGTTGGCACCAGCCATTAAACCTAGAGGATTGAGGGTGACAATCAATTGAAGGCCCTGATGCATCCTCCTCCTCTATGTCTTCTCCATTGCTCGACAAATACACAAATTCATTGTAGTGCCACCTCTCAAATGTTGCTCCTCTTCCTCCTACTCCACCACCACCATTATACATCTCAAATTACAATACTTTATTACATTAGGGTTGTGTGGGTATTGTTGATGCCTGTGATTTTGTATGCCCTGGGAAACCCATAGGTTGTAAGGCTCAATTTAGCCACTAAGATATAAATTGCATATCTATGGAAATATTCTACAAACCCTTGCAAGATTCTGGGTAGAGTTTCTAGACAAGAATGTAACTATTAGTAACCACACCTAAATTAAATCATGTGTCTTTTCTTTTGTATGACTATAAGTAGCCACATAGTTTGTGGCACATGCTTGAGTTTCTGCGGTTACCCGAAGATGGTAAGTTTTTTTCTTGTGGCTAGGGTTTTAGGGTTTCTAGGCCAGTCTAGCCCAAACCATTTTCACCGGTGATAGGTCCTTCGAGAAGAATTTACATTTCATTTCATAGACTTTATGGAGGTCAAGGAAGTAGATTATGAGGATTATGTATTAAGTCCTTCCACGATCTTCCATTTACATCAGGAATTTTTCAATATGCACCAAGCCACGAGGGCTCGTACTTTTGAGAAAATGAACCCTTTGGTTGAGATTTGTGGCATTCATCTAGTAGTCAAGGAATCAACGTCTTTCGAGAACATTTACGACATGCAAGGTGGTGAATATGTGGATCACTGAGGTATTCATCGCGAGATGCCTCTTCAGGAAAACCTATCTCACGCTGTGGGAAACTCCAATATTGTTTGGTATGAACTTAGGCCTGGTTCATCTTCACCCCTTGATGAGCCCATGAAAACATGCTCTTCAGTTAGTCCAGAAATAGTTCAGGTGTCCAACCTCTTTGAGAATTCTAATGTTAAGGGGAGGAAGCAGTGTATTCGAGTTAGAAAGGACAAAGTTAGAATGGTGGTGGGTGAGGACGTGAGTGTGGAGAAAATTATAGATATTTTGGGGAAAGTAGTTGTCTGTCCTTTCAATGGGAATACTATGCACCTAGAGTCCTTGCAGATTTGGTTGGAAGAAAATTGGTTACTTGTGATAGGATTTTGTTCGGATTTTCATGTTCTAGCTAGAGGGTGGTTGTGTTTCATTTTTAGGTCAAATGAGGACTTGAAAACTATCCCGAATCAAAACTAGAGCTGGGGACCCTTAGGATTGGTCATAAAGGAACGGGGGATCAATTTTGATCTTAGGAGGGAACATGTAACGATACTACAAGTATGGGTTATACTACCTGATCTCCTTCTTGTTTTCTGGCATGCGAAGATTCTGGAATCTATAGGAGATCATATTGGGAAGTTCATTAGACTCAAGAAGGATTGGAACACAAAGCCTGATCATCATTGGGCTTGGGTTCAGGTAGAGGTCAACCTGAAGGAAGGTTCGTTGGAAGAAATTGAGCTAGTGAATGACAACTTCATCTAGATGACATCAATGACAACCGACCCAATTAATCAACACCTCCACCCAAGATTTTTCAGTAAGGTAGATCAAAACCTATGATACATCGATAGACTTGAGGAGAATTCAAGAAGGCTCTTAGTCAGATAAAGTAGTGTTCAAGAATCACTGAAAGCAAGGGTTTCTAGGTTTGAGAACCAACAAAACAATGGAGTTTCAGGGGTTTGTTGATTCGAATTATTTTGAGAACGAAATGAAGGAAGAGATATAACAATGAAATATACAGATATATTGCAATAAACATAGAAATATAGTAATGCACAATTTTTGTTAATGAGAGAATGTACAGAAAATATAAAATTATAGAGTAAATGACTTTCTAGAATGGTGGCAACTTATCTCTAAGAAGAGATTTGATGGCTACGCTCATTCACAAGAAGATGACGATGTTTATAATGAGGCTCTAGAGGCCTTTTTAACATAAATAAAATCCAAAACCCTAACCCCGGAAGATGAAACGCCAAAAGGTTTGCGGGCCTTAATGGGGGTAGTTAGTACGTCAACTTCCCAAGGGCGTAACTTTTGCATATGATCTCCATTTGGGGTGCACGATAGTTTGTTTGAAAGGTCTATCTGAG
Source organism: Picea sitchensis (assembly GCA_010110895.2). Classification (NCBI taxonomy): domain Eukaryota; kingdom Viridiplantae; phylum Streptophyta; class Pinopsida; order Pinales; family Pinaceae; genus Picea; species Picea sitchensis. The sequence continues at coordinate 91,794 of SNQJ01S0027297.1, read as the reverse complement.
GACTACACATTTTTCTGTCACACTCTAGATAAAGAATATAGTGTGAATGTGGTGGGCCCAAAAAATGTTGTTTAGGGACTCAAAACGACCGTAGAAGTTTAGGACCCAAAAAGATGTAGAAAAACGGCCAAGGTGGAAACCCCTATTTTGAGCCAGTTGAATAGGTGGGTGGCCATCAATTTATTCATGGCTCAATCCTCCCCCCCTTAGGAAGCAATGGTATCCATTGCATGAAGATCCCTAGGAATATTTTGTTGAATCTGAACGTTCATGATTTGCTTGCCTTGCTGAAGAAGCTGTCATGCTTAGCTTGTTGAAGGTTGTTATGGACCTGTTGTTGGAGGGGTTGGATCTGTTTAACCAATTTGTTTGCATGATCTACCAGAGTGTGGGAGGACTCTGTCGGTGAATATCTAGTAGGAATATCTTGGTGCTCTTCTACAATTTTTTTGATCTTCTTATGTTGGATAGAAGGGTCATGGGTCGAGGCTGCAGTGGTTGCAGTGTCCTTCTCTTCTGACCAGGTTGTGAAGAGAATGAACTTTTCAGTATGAGAGATTACTTTGCAACACTTGTTTTTTAGTACAATATTAAAAACTACCTCTGTTATCCTATAAGACTGACCCCCCAGAGTAACAATGATGCTACGAGGTCGAGACTCGTAAATAACATGACACCTCCAAATATATGGCTGACATAACAGAAAATTACAAACTTCGAGTAGGGAAAAAACACACAGTACCTCATCCTTGAAGGGATTCATTTCATATAATAGGTGGTACTGCTGAATGACAGGAAGATCTCATCCCTAGCGGAGCCATTTGATGTTGTATGGTTGTGGTTGTGGTGTTATCGACAAATCCAATTGCTTGATGACCTCTGCTGAGATGAGGTTCTTTTGGCTCCTGCTATCAACAATAAAATGCAACGAGGTCCCCTTCACCCACATTTGTGAATGGAAAATTTATGCATGAGAATCGTCAGCGAGCACACGTGGCAAGAAAGCTCAGCGCTTGGGAATCATTTTGGAATCTCAAACACTGAGAGTTAATACGAATCTTTTGGCGAGCTGATGAAGAACAAAAGAAGATAAAACCCTTGGAAGTGGAATGATCATGAGCGATCAGAGAGTTTCACTCTGAGTCTTGAATGTAACTAAACTTAGGTATCAATTAGGTTTTCGTTTTCGAGGAGACGAGTAGTCGGGGGGGAACCCTAAGGACCCTCTGAGATAAATAGAGGCTTTGTATGCTCAAATGAGGCTGCTGCGAGTCAGTAGGAGTTTTTGAGTTTTATTTGTTGTTTGAAAATAATTGTAGCCACTTTTGTTTTCTAAATGAATATAACAGAGGAAAATTGACCCAAGTGAATAGTAATGTTATTGTTTGCAATTCTCTGTTATCGAGTTTTCATAAATGAATGAATTTCGTTATGAATGGGTGAAACTGTGAATGTTAGTATAATTTTCAATTGTTTCTCTTCTATTGAGTGAGTGCAAGGTGTGTTCATTGAATGCAAGGAGTGTGTTGACGGAATATGTTTTGATTCTGAAGCTCATAAGAGATAGCACGAAATTTTCCCTTTGCAAGGAGTGCAAAGTGATTGTTGCAAGTCGTGCACAATCACCCGCAAGAACCGAGTCTTGCGTAAGAATTTGCTGCAAAGAGTGCACATATCCAGAATTCAACTAAGTGTTGAAGGGACTCCATAAGAGTCTATTAGACATTATTTTGGTCACTCTCACGACCGTTAATGATGTAAACCTATCCTTTGTCTTTAGAAGGATCAGTGGCCTGAATTCCTGAAGAAAGAAGGGAGAAGAACTTTGTCTGAGAGAAGAAATTGTATTTTCCTTTGTAAAAACCATATTAAGAAAGATTGTCGTAGGCTGCACTATACACAGGGTGCGACGATGCCTGATTGCCGCACCTTTCTATAAAGCTAGAATACGACATTGTCGCAAGCTACACTATAGCTAGGATGCAACAATTTCTGTACGTGGGAAAAATGATCATCTTCTCGATGCTTCTAGAAGGAGAAGCTTCTATGGTGAAGTAGCCTCCAAACGGTTTGGATCTTACTCGCTTTCATGATTTAGTGGGATCATCCTAACCTCCTCACCTTATCCTCTTTAAACCATAAAAGGAGAGGAGCTCTCATGGAGAAAGTTAGTTGGATTGAGATTGGGTTTTGTAGCTTGGATTCTTTGGAGCTTGTATATTGGCTTTGAGTTTTGCTTTGTCAAGATAGATTCTGAGTAGCTATCAAATCTACAGTCCTAGAATCTGTGGATTATAAGTGTGTGGGAAGCAAGGAAGTGTTGGAAGGAACCTGACAACATCGAGGCATATGGTTGTATCTTTCTTCTATATTCTTTAATACATATATACTTTTCTTTCCTATATGAATGCTATTTGTTCATATTGTATTATTCCTTGATCGCGTACATAGTTTCATATCAAATAGAGTTTTTTATTCTTGTCTTCGTTGGCTTGTGTTCTTTTGAAGATATTTGTCCATAAGCCTCGTGACAGAGCTTGAATTGCATTGGTGAAGTCGGATCTTCGATATTTAAAAGGTATGTTCTAGATCCATTTCTCATTTGATAATTGAAATCTAAGGAAATAGTAGTGTACTGTCGTGTTTTGTTCTAGTTTCGTAGTGAAGATAGGGGGATTGATTTGTGTTCGCACTTAACAATTAGCCTGATAATAGAGTCAACGGAGAATAAAGTGAGAAATCTCAGAAGGGATAATGCCTTCCAGAAGCGTAGACGAAGTCTAAGAAATGGACTCGTGGGAGGATCAAATCTGGACGGTTAGATCTAAGCGCGAGGACCAACTATCATTGGATCCAGAGGTAGGTGCACGAAATTTAACGTTCTAGAAGAGCACAGGGTAAGGAAACTCACGAAACCAAATTTCATGATTCAATATCAACCGTTGGATCACGAAGGGATCTAGATCGTCAATCTGAGGGTCGCAAAATCGAGAATAGGGAGAAGGGAGCTGCGCAGTCTTCCAACTACCCGATATGCGAAATCCCAACGTGCTCATAAGCTTGGCCCCAGGTCATAGATGGAGGTTATATCAGATATCGAGAAAAGGGAGCAAAGCTACATCGCAATTTCCTGATACGTGAAATACCGACACTCTCAGAAGCTTGGCCCTAGGTCATAGCCGAAGGTCATATCAACGGAAGGTTAAAGAAGGAGGTAGCGCCTAGAGAAAGTGTCGATCGGGAAATTAGAAATCGCGAGGTCGGTTTTGGTTCATGTGGAATCACCCGAGGTACGAGATCACGAAACACCTTCTTGGTTAGGCCTGTGGTCACAACCGTGATCACGTGAAGTAATCTCACACCTAGTGCTTGTTCGCGCGGGCCGAGTTACACATAGGACCTGTGGGTATTTCGTGAGGATTCCAGTAAGGAATCAAAGAGTTGTTCCAGCCCGAAGATTGAGAAGATCCAACGACCGAGAGGTCAGCAGACCCTGCTTAGGTGGGGCACTACATCAAAAATGTGCTCCCCCTCCTCAAGATCCTCTGGTTCTTCTGGTTGGATTGTTGTGGTTGCGACAATAGCAGTGGGTTCTGCATCAATTATATTTCTCATTTTATTATTGTATGAATCAAAGTTCGAGTCAGGGCTTGGATCTATTTCTTTGAGCTTGGCCACCAATGAATGTTTCGAGTGACATTCATCGATGTTGTGCTAAGGGATTTTGTGGAAGTCACACCACTTCCTAATGTCCTTCTTCCTCTTCCTGTAACCCTTCTTTTCCTGTGGTTTGGAATGATTGGCTTGAGATTGAATGTTTTGTGAGTTAGGGTTTCCTTTACCACACTTTGGTTATTGTGGATTTGTAGACCCAAATTCCCACTTGTTTTGTTGCTTAAATTTCTCCTCGATTTTGGCAGAATATCTATAAGCGGCTCCTAGTGATGAGATGTCCAGAAACTCCATTTCAGTTTTGATGTACCTGTGTATATCCTCGCGATATTTTAGAACCAGATGTTTCTCAGAGTCTTTGATACCCAACTTGGTGCGCAAGGTATGGAAGGTATTTTTGAACTATGGCATTATTTGGTCCTGATTTTGATGTAGCGTGGTCCATCTCATGTACTGGTCATCATAGTTTCCCATAGGGTAATATTTCTCCTTGAATGCATCCATAAAAAAATACCAAGTGGGATCGACCCCGAATATTCCAGACTCCTCTATGGAAATTTTATCCTTGTAAGTTTCCCACTAATGTTTGACATGGGGAAGAGCCTTAAAGAGAGAAAAGGTGATCTTTTCTCAGTCGAAAAAATTGTGAACAGAGAAATAACCTTCTACAAAATTTAACCATTTTTCCAAAGCATTTGCATTGATCTGACCTTCAAATACGGGAATATCAAAATTAACTTGTACCTTATATGGAGTAGCCTCTCTAAAGTGACTGGTTGACGAAGACGTGCTTGTTATTGTTGGCAATCATTGAAGGATTTGGGAAAAATTCTCCAACATATCGTTCCTCTGTTGTGCAAGGGATTCCGTGAGCAACAACTTGATGGGATCTTCTTGTCCCACATCTCTCTTTTCTTCTACCATGGGAGGTTTCTTGGGCTAGGGAGAGCAATTGTACTCAAGAGAAACTAGCTCGAGACCCAACTCTCTATACCCTGACCTAGTCGGGGACATACACCAAGAAATGACAAGAAGTAACCTGCTCTGATATCACTGATCCAGATTATTTTGAGAACGAAATGAAGACATATATATAGCAATGAAATATACATAGATATTGCAATAACCATATAAATACAGTAATGCACAATTTTTATTAATGAGATAATGTACATAAACTAAAAATTATAGAGTGAATGAATCACGAGAATGGTGGCATCTTATCTTTGAGAAGAGATGTGATGACTATGCTCATTTGCAAGAAGATGATGATGTTTACAATGAGTTTCTAGAGGCATTTTTAACATAAATAAAATACAAAACTCTAACCCCGGAAGATGAAATGCAAAAAGGTTTGTGGGCCCCGATGGGGGTAGTTGGTATGCTAACTTCCCAAGGGTGTAACTTTTTCATATGATCTTCATTTGGGGTGCATGACAACTCATTTGAAAGGTCTATAGGACTACACATTTTTACGTCACACTCTAGATAAATCCTACACTGTGATTGTGGCGGGCCCAAAAAACGTTGTTTAGGGCCTCAAAACGGCCAAGAAAGTTTAGGACCCCAAAATATGTAGAAAAATTGCCAAGGTGGAAACCCCTGTTTTGAGCCAGTGGAATAGGTGGGTGGCCACTGATTTCCACCTGGATCATTTGCAGTCATGACGAGATGAACCAACATTTGTTTTCTTTAATGTGCATTTATTCATTACCTTTCTCCTTGGATTTATGCTCTATTTAATTCATCTCTGGTCAGTTAGAGATGGTTGAGTACAGGTAAATAGAGTTAGGTAACTAACCAAACCTGTAACTCAACTTGAAATTACACAAAATATTGTGTTTTGATCATTTATTAACATGTAGGAGACTTTCCTTTGGGAAACCCGTGTATACACGTGCTGCATAATTGTCAATGCGTGTACAACTTCCAAAATGTGTTTTTTTAGAAGATCTCTAGGAGGTATGGGAAAAATGTGTTTTTTTACGGGAGTAAACTACCACCTAGTCTAGTCTCTCAGGCAGTTACGAGAGTGAACTGCTACTATCTAGTCTGAGTTAACTAGTATATCAATCTTCAGTTAACTGACTAAAACAAAGTGAAGTGAGGAGGAGATCAGGGAATCATGAGTAATGTGTTAGTTCGGTGATGATCTCAAGGACAATGTGCATTAGTTGGTGATGATCCCAATGTTGCATGGTGATAATCCCAATGTAGCATCTAGACTCCACTCAATTGATCAAACTGAAGTGAAAACTGAAGAGAATATTCTCCTGGAGGAATATTCTTCCTAAAATATAGGAGATTGAATAATGACTAATACAAATAGAAAAACCTTAGGAAAAATAAATCCTATGTGTGTGTGAAGTAACTCCAACACCCCCGGCTGAACATCACTATGGTGAAAATCAAGAATAGGTCCCAGCAACGAGGTCATGTTAGGTACCCAAATACAAAAGATACACTGAAATAAACGAGGAAAGAGGGAAAAATTCATGGGANCCCTCAAATTACAGTGCATAAAAAAATGAGAAGGAACAAAAAAATAGTTGCTAAGCAACCCTGTCCTTCACTCCAAGAAGATCTCGCAAATACGCAAGTTTGTGCTCGTTGAAGATTTTGTTGAAGATGTAGATGTCTGCATGGATCTGATGAAGTAGATGCACCATTGAGATGTCCATACATATCCACTTTCTCTTCTTGTAATGAATAAGATCCAAATAAAGTTTGGATGAAATTTTGAAAACCGTGCAGCCGTTTCCAGACAAACGCTGAAATTTTGTTGATTTTAAAACGATCATAACTTCACTTCCCGGGCTTCATTTCAGACGATTTTTTTTTTTTGAAATTGGATATTTTACCGAGAGGAATTCAAATATCCAATTTGTTTCTACAAATTGTGATCATAAAATATCAAAATTGACTCTAATGTGTGCGGCTCCCTTTTTGTCTCTTGAGATGCATGCATTGCACATGGAAAAGTGTCTGCATGTGACTCCTGAGATGCATGCCATATATCTTCCACATGAATTTCAGAAAACAAATATGAAATGGAGTAGACATTATCTTAAATTAATGTAATACAAATTTGTGCAAATACTTTTGTAGAAGAATCTTCATAATAAGAGGCTTGATCTTCTGATGGCTTCTCTTCTGGCTCTATATGTTCAACCTCCTGCATGAAATCTTCACAATCTTCTTTATTCCCAATTAAAACCTCCAATCTGGTCCATCATTCATTTGGAGTTGATTCGTTTGATTCTTCATATACTTGACGAAAAATTTCGAGAGAAACAGATGTGCAGATACTTCCTATGGCCATATCTTGTCTATTGAGAAAGTCATTTTTCTCATCGGCGGAATCAAGCTCTACTTCCGTTGACATAGTTATTTGGTACAATCCTCTTCATCTGAGATGAAGCAGAATTTTTGGCTTCCACTCCAAATAGTTATGAGGCATGAGAAGTATTATCGGTGAGTAAAAAATATATTCCATCTTTTCTACGTTCTTCAATCTTCAATACCTGCAAAAATAATTTGGTGTAGCTTTTTCCTAGCAGTCTGTCCGCTCTGATACCATGTAAATGTGTTGAACCTACACATAATAGATCTAGCTAGAAAATACCACACACATTTGCAAAGAGATATTGAGAAAGAAGAAACAAGAGATAAAGAATGGAAGAATTCTCATTAACTGTATTCCACACTCATAGAGTGAATAATTTACAATAGATATAGGATACATGAGTAGCTAATGAGCCATAGTGGTGGTATAGAGTGATCTGGACACACACCAATAGTTACGGGAGTAAACTGCCACCTAGTCTAGTCTCTCATGAAGTTAAGGGAGTGAATTGCCACCTAGTCTGAGTTAACTAGTCTATCAGTCTTCAATTAACTGACTGAAACAAAGTGAAGTGAGGAGGAGATCATGGAATCATGAGTAATGCGCCAGTTCGGTGATGATCCCAAGGACAATACGCATTAGCTGCTGATAATCCCAATTTTTCATGGTGATAATCCCAATGTAGCATCTAGACTCCACTCAACTAGTCAAACTGAAGTGAAAACTGAAAAAAATATTCTTCCTAGAGGAATATTCTTCCTAAAATATAGGAGACTGAATAATGACTAATAAACAAGGAAAAACCTTAGGAAAAATAAATCCTAGGTGTGTGAAGTAACTCCAACAAGGAAGAGATCTGTTGGAAAGAGGGAATTAAGACATCCCCCATAAAAACACACGAGGACGAGCCGAAAGACAAAGATTTGGAAGAAATTAGTTGAAAATATTGAAATAACCCACCATGAATTACATCTCTCGCGTGCACCAGATGTAAATAGCGCATGAAAGATACCCTTTGAATAGAATCCAATAATGAAGACTACTCACAAAGACGAGGAAACCACCGATGGGGACAAATGGAATCCAAGGTACTGCATGAATCCCAATGTGTGAATAATGTTCTTGTCTTTTAACACAAGGGAAACCACCCAGTCAACGATTGATGATGAAATGTCATCTGTTGAGTACAAGGTCACCTATCAATGATGTAAATAGGGCCAAGGTGCGACATTAGGTCAAAATCTCAGAGCAATGTGTCATAGTCAATAAGAGATTAACCCACCAATAGGAACTCAATGGGGACCCTCCATACCGACATGAGTATAATAAAAATATACTTTTGATTATGAGATGTACTTGACATATGGGAAGGTTGACTTGTAAAGTCAAGAATTCTGCAGAATGGCTGACACATGATACAAAATTCTTCTAAACAAGAATATGACACAATGTATGACTTAGAAAACATGAACTGGAAATGAACATTGACATAAGTTCGTGATGCAAGAGACAACGAAGAACTCTCCATAGTGACTAGGCGAATAACTAGCAAGATGAGTAAGAACTCTGTGCAACTGGTTTAGTTTCCTAAAGACATACTAACCCAAATTTTTGAGATCAGAATCAAGACTTTGTGTTTTGTTCAAAGGAGACTCGACTGTTGTCAATAACTAAAAAGCAGACTCATTCCCACAATCTTTTTTTAAATATTTATTTTTTTGTCTTTTTTCATATTGAAAATCCTGAAAAAAAAATAAAAGAATGTTAGAGTACACGAAGGAAACGAGTGTTGTGGGAAAGAAAACTAGTTCCAAGTGAAAGGAACATACCTATGCTCAATTAATGGAAACATGTGTAGGGTATGGACACTTGGGAGAATGTTTCCTCCTAGGATACAAGTGTCAAATTGCAATTGCAATGTTAGCAACCGATGAGAATGCATAAGCAAATGGTTAAGCAACAACGAGATGAAGTCGACATTAGGCCCAAAAGCGTGAGAGATATGTATGCAATGTGGTTATGAATTGAACAAAAAAGTATGGGAGCCCCGCGTGTAAATAGCCAGATTAAGATTGAGAAGAATATGAGACTTCAATGAAATGTCATGGCAGAACTAACAAAACTCCCAAGCCTAAGAAAAATTTCAACATGGGTACCAAAAGGCAAAGTAAGGTGCTATCTAGAATGTCCATGACTGTAGGCTCTACCATGAACAAGATGACACTTAATATCAATGGGAAAGGCTCGTGTTTCCTATAAGCAGGGTTGACCCTAAGGCATATGTATAAAATGTCATTGATTATGCAAAATGCAAGGTGGAATAAACCTACCTTATATGCTAGTGATAGAAACATTACCTTAAAAAGCATAAAGAAAAATGCACCAGTAGACATAAAAATGTCATTTTTAATCATCTTCCCTACAAAATCTAAACTCAAACGCCCATCTTATACAAAAAAAACTTGTTCATCAGGTGTCTTTAATTAAAAAAGAGTGATAAACTATGTAAAAATGGGTAAAACAATTCATTATGATTATGAAAATTGACCGAAATAACATTTCATTGGGAGTTTTAACCAAATTTATGCAAATTAAGTGAAAAACCGTCTGAAATTTCAGAGATCAGAATGAGAGCTATAGGAGTAGGAATCATGCATCGTTAGAACCAAGTTAGCAAGCATTCCACCCTCTTTATTTTCATCCATAAACTTTTAAATTTATGCAAGTTTTTTGTTAAGTTTTTTAATTTTAAAGGAGGGGCGGGCTTGTACGTGCCTGCTAGTGGCACAAGGCACATACAATCAGCCCTATATGTGAATATCCTTAATAAAAAAT
>SNQJ01S0027297.1:68222-80710 GCA_010110895.2 Picea sitchensis | reverse complement strand
ACATGTTGCCTACACTTGGGGTTATACATAGTCATTATAGTGTATATTTGGGGTTAAGCATCAATTTTGTCAAGCTTGTGAAACATGACTTCCTTTGTAAGTAAAAGCATTGAAAGATGACTTCCTTTGTCAATTTTGTCAACATGTCATTGATTTGGATCTCTTAGTAATTTCAGCGGAGTAAATGTTGTTTCAGCGCTTCGAGCCTCTTCTCTATGGGACTATACAAACTTACTTGAAAGACTCTTTGCCTCAACATCTGAAGTGGCTAAGAAATAGAGCATTTTAATTGTTCTAAAGCTTGTGACATAAAAATCTATAAAACATTGCCAAAAAAATGAAAAATGAATATAGACCTCTTGATTTGTTTATCTTGGGGCAACAATGTAAAGAAATTGGAATGAAGATCCCTACAATAGATGACGAAGACAACAAAAGCAAGCTAGATGAGAGTTTCAAATTGTTGGCACCAACCATTAAACCTAGAGGATTGAGGGTGATAATCAATTGAAGGCCCTGATGCATCCTCCTCCTCTATGTCTTCTCCATTGCTCGATAAATACACAAATTCATTGTAGTGCCACCTCACAAATGTTGCTCCTCTTCCTCCTACTCCACCACCACCATTATACATCTCAAATTACAATACTTTATTACATTAGGGTTGTGTGGGTATTGTTGATGCCTGTGATTTTGTATGCCCTAGGAAACCCATAGGTTGTAAGGCTCAATTTAGCCACTAAGATATAAATTGCATATCTATGCAAATATTCTACAAACCCTTGCAAGATTCTGGGTAGAGTTTCTAGACAAGAATGTAACTATTAGTAACCACACCTAAATTAAATCATGTGTCTTTGCTTTTGTATGACTATAAGTAGCCACATAGTTTGTGGCACATGCTTGAGTTTCTGCGGTTACCCAAAGATGGTAAGTTTTTTTCTTGTGGCTAGGGTTTTAGGGTTTCTAGGCAAGTCTAGCCCAAACCATTTTCACCGGTGATAGGCCCTTCGAGAAGAATTTACGTTTCATTTCATAGACTTTATGGAGGTCAAGGAAGTAGATTATGAGGATTATGTCTTAAGTCCTTCCACGATCTTCCATTTACATCAGGAATTTTTCAATATGCACCAAGCCACGAGGGATCCTACTTTGGAGAAAATGAACCCTCTGATTCAGATGTGTGGCATTCATCTAGCAGTCAAGGCATCAACGTCTTTCGAGAACATTTACGCCATGCAAGGTGTTGAATATGTGGATCGCGCTGGTATTCATCGTCAGATGCCTCTTCAGGGAAACCTGTCTCAAGCTGTGGGAAACTCCAATCTTGTTTGGTATGAACTTAGGCCTGGTTCATATTCACCCCTTGACGAGCCCGTGAAAACATGCTCTTCAGTTAGTCCAGAAATAGTTCACGTGTCCAACCTCTTTGAGAATTATAATGTTAAGGGGAGGAAGCAGTGTATTCGAGTTAGAAAGGACAAAGTTAGAATGGTGGTGGGCGAGGACGTGAGTGTGGAGAAAATTATAGATATTTTTGGGAAAGTAGTTGTCTGTCCTTTCAATGGGAATACTATGCACCTAGAGTCCTTGCAGATTTGGTTGGAAGAAAATTGGTTACTCGTGATAGGATTTTGTTCGGATTTTCATGTTCTAGCTAGAGGGTGGTTGTGTTTCATTTTTAGGTCAAATGAGAACTTGAAAACCATCCCGAATCAAAACTAGAGCTGGGGACCCTCAGGCTTGGTCATAAAGGAATGGGGGATCAATTTTGATCTTAGGAGGGAACATGTAACGATACTACAAGTATGGGTTATACTACCTAATCTCCCTCTTGTTTTCTGGCATGCGAAGATTCTGGAATCTATAGGAGATCATATTGGGAAGTTCATTAGACTCAAGAAGGATTGGAACACAAAGCCTGATCATCATTGGGCTTGGGTTCAGGTAGAGGTCGACCTGAAGGAAGGTTCGTTGGAAGAAATCGAGCTAGTGAATGACAACTTCATCTAGATGACATCAATGACAACCAACCCAATTAATCAACACCTCCACCCAAGATTTTGCAATAAGGTAGATCACAACCTATGATACATCGACAGACTCAAGGATAATTCAAGAAGGCTCTTAGATAGATAAAGTAGTGTTCAGGAATCACTGAAAACAAGGGTTTCCAGGTTTGAGAACCAACAAAACAATGGAGTTTAAGGGGTTTGTTGATTCGAATTATTTTGAGAACGAAATGAAGGAAGAGATATAACAATGAAATATACATATAGATTGCAATAAACATAGAAATACAATAATGCACAATTTTTATTAATGAGAGAATGTACAGAAACTGTTAAATTATAGAGTGAATGACTTGCTAGAATGGTGGCAGCTTATCTCTAAGAAGAGATTTGATGGCTACGCTCATTCAAAAGAAGATGATGATGTTTATAATGAGTCTCTAGAGGCCTTTTTAACATAAATAAAATCCAAAACCCTAACCTCGGAAGATGAAACGCCAAAAGGTTTGCGGGCCTCAATGGGGGTAGTTGGTACGTCAACTTCCCAAGGGCGTAACTTTTGCATATGATATCCATTTGGGGTGCACGATAGTTTTTTTGAAAGGTCTATCTGAGGACTAAACATTTTTCTGTCACACTCTAGATAAAGCATATAGTGTGAATGTGACGGGCCCAAAAAATGTTGTTTAGGGCCTCAAAACAACCCTAGAAGTTTAGGACCCAAAAAGATGTATAAAAACTGCCAAGGTGGAAACCCCTATTTTGAGCCAGTGGAATAGGTGGGTGGCCACCAATTTATTCATGGCTTAATCCTCCCCGCCTTAGGAAGCAATGGTATCCATTGTGTGAAGATCCCTAGGAAGATTTTTTTGAATCCGAACATTCATGAGTTGCTTGCCATGCTGAAGAAGCTGCCATGCTTAGCTTGTTGAAGGTTGTTATGGACCTGTTGTTGGAGGGGTTGGATCTGTTTAACCAATTTGGTTGCATGATCTACCGGAGTGTGGGAGGACTCTGTCGGTGAATATGCAGTAGGAATATCTTGGTGCTCTTCTACAATTTTGTTGATCTTCTTATGCTGGATAGAAGGGTCTTGGGTCGAGGCTGCAGTGGTTGCAGTGTCCTTCTCTTCTGACTAGGTTGTGAAGAGGATGAACTTTTTGGTATGAGAGATTACTTTACAACACTTTTTTTTTAGTACAATACTAAAAACTACCTCTATTATCCTATAAGTCTGACCCTCTAGAGTAACAATGACGCTACGGGGTCGAGACTCATAAACAACATGACACCTCCAAGTATATGGCTGGCATAACAGAACATTACAAACTTCCAGTAGGGAAACAACACACAGTACCTCATCCTTGAAGGGATTCATGTCATATAACAGGTGGTACTGCTGAATGACACGGATATCTCATCCCTGGCAGAGCCATTTGATGTTGTATGGTTGTGGGTGTGGTGTTATCGACAAATCCAATTGCTTGATGACCTTTGCTAAGATGAGGTTCTTCTGGCTCCCGCTATCAACAATAAAATGCAACGAGGTCCCCTTCACCCACATCTGTGAATGGAAAATTAATGCATGAGCATCGTCAACGAGCACACGTGGCAGGAATGCTCAGCGCTTGGGAATCATTTCATAATCTCAAACGCTGGGAGTTACTACGAATCTTTTGGGGAGCTGATGAAGAACAAAAGAAGATAAAACCCTTGGAAGTGGAATGATCATGAGCGATCAGAGAGTTTCACTCTGAGTGTTGAATGTAACTAAACTTAGGTATCAATTAGGTTTTCATTTTCGAGGAGTAGAGTAGTCGGGGGGGAACCCTAAGGACCCTCTGAGATAAATAGAGGTTTTGTATGCTCAAATGAGGCTGCTGCGAGTCAGTAGGAGTTTTTGAGTTTTATTTGTTGTTTGAAAATAATTGTAGCCACTTTTGTTTTCTAAATGAATATAACAGAGGAAAATTGACCCAAATGCATAGTAATGTTACTGTTTGCAATTCTCTGTTATCGATTTTTCATAAATGAATGAATTTCGTTATGAATGGGTGAAACTATGAATGCTAGTATAATTTTCAATTGTTTCTCTTCTGTTGAGTGAGTGCAAGGTGTGTTCATCGAATGCAAGGAGTGCGTTGACGAAATATGTTTTGATTCTGAAGCTCATAAGAGATAGCACAAAATTTCCCCTTTGCAAGGAGTGCAAAGCGACTGTTGCAAGTCATGCATAGTCACCCGCAAGAACTGAGTCTTGCGTAAGAATCAGCTGCAAAGAGTGCAGAGATACAAAATTCGACTAAGTGTCGAAGGGACTCCATAAGAGTCTGTTACACATTATTTTTCATCACTCTTACGACCATTAATGATGTAAACCTATCCTTTGTCTTTAGAAGGATCAGTGGCCTGAATTCCTGAAGAAAGAAGGGAGAAGAACTTTGTCTGAGAGAATAAATTTTATTTTCCTTTGTAAAAACCATATTAAGAAAGATTGTCGTAGGCTGCACTATACACAGGGAGCGATGATGCCTGATCACCACACCTTGCTCTAAAGCTAGACTGTGGCGTCGTCGTAGGCTACACTATAGCTAGGATGCGATGATTTCTATACGTGGGAAAAACGATCATCTTCTCGATGCTTCTAGAAGGAGAAGCTTCTATGGTGAGGTAGCCTCCGAACGGTTTGGATCTTACTCGCTTTCATGATTTAGTGGGATCATCCTAACCTCCTCACCTTATCCTCTTCGGCCCATAAAAGGAGAGGAGCTCTCATGGAGAAAGTTAGTTGGATTAATCTTGGGTTTTGTAGCTTGGATTTTTTGGAGCTTGTATATTGGCTTTGAGTTTTGCTTTGTCAAGATAGATTCTGAGTAGCTATCAAATATACAGTCTCAGAATCCGTGGATTAGAAGTGTGTGGGAAGCAAGGAAGTGTTGGAAGGAACCTGACAACATCAAGGCATCTGGTTGTATCTTTCTTCCATATTCTTTAATACTTATATACTTTTCTTTCCTATATGAATGTTATTTGTTCATATTGTATGATTCCTTGATCACGTACATAGTTTCATATCAAATAGAGTTTGTTATTCTTGTCTTCGTTGGCTTGTGTTCTTTTGCATATATTTGTCCATAAGCCTCGTGATGGAGCTTGGATTGCATTGGCGAAGTTGGATCTTTGATATTTAAAAGGTATGTTCTAGATCCATTTCTCATTTGATAATTGAAATCTAAGGAAATAGTAGTGTACTGTCTTGTTTTGTTCTAGTTTCGTAGTGAAGCTAGGGGGATTGATTTGTGTTCGCACTTAAAAATTATCCCGATAACAGAGTCAATGGAGCAGAAAGAGAGAAATCTCAGAAGGGATAATGCCTTCCAGAAGCGCAGACGAAGTCTAAGAAACAGACTCGTGGGAGGATCAAATCTGGACGGTTAGATCTAAGCGCTGGGACCAACAGTCGTTGGATCCAGAGGTAGGTGCATGAACTTTAACATTCTAGAAGTTCACAGGGTAAGGAAACTCACGAAACCCAAGTTCGCGATTCAATCTCAACCATTGGATCACGAAGGGATCTAGATCGTCGATCCGAGGGTCGCAAAATCGGGAATCGGGAGAAGGGAGGTGCGCAGTCTTCCAACTACCCGATACACGAAATCCCGACGCGCTCAGAAGCTTGGCCCCAGGTCATAGCTGGAGGTCATATCGGATATTGGGAAAAGGGAGCAAAGCTACATCGCGATTTCCTAATACGTGAAATCCCGACGCTCTCAGAAGCTTGGCCCCAGGTCATAGACGAAGGTCATATCAACGGAAGGTTAAAGAAGCAGCTAGCACCTAGAGAAAGTGTCGATCGGGAAATTAGAAATCATGAGGTCAGGTTTGGTTCATGTGCAATCACCCAAGGTCCGAGATCATGAAATGCCTTCTTAGCTCAGCCTGTGGTCACAACCGGTGATCACGTGAAGGAAGCTCATGCCTAATGCTTGTTCGCGCGGGTCGAGTTACACATAGGACCTGTGGATATTTTGTGAGGATTCCAGTAAGGAATCAAAGAGTTGTTCCAGCCTGAAGATTGAGAAGATCCAGTGACCCGGAGGTCAGCAGACCCTGCTGAGGTGGGGCACTATATCAAAAATGCGCTCCCCCTCCTCAGGATCCTCTGGTTCTTCTGGTTGGATTGTTGTGGTTGCGACAATAGAAGTGGGTTCTACATCAATTATATGTCTCATTTTATTATTGTATGAATCAAAGTCCGAGTCAGGGCTTGTATCTATTTCTTTGAGCTTGGCCACCAATGAATGTTTTGAGTGACATTCATCGATGTTGTGCCAAGGGATTTTGTGGAAGTCACACCACTTCCTAATGTCCTTCTTCCTCTTCTTGTAACCCTTCTTTTCCTGTGGTTTGGAATGATTGTCTTGAGATTGAATGTTCTATGAGTTAGGGTTTCCTTTACCACACTTTGGATATTGCAGATTTGTAGACCCAAATTCCCACTTGTTTTGTTGCTTAAATTTCTCTTCGATTTTGGTAGCATATCTATAAGTGGCTCCCAGTGATGAGATGTCCAAAAACTCCATTTCACTTTTGATGTACCTGTGTAGAGCCTCGCGGTATTTTAGAACTAGATGTTGCTCAGATTCTTTGATACCCAACTTGGTGCGCAAGGTATGGAAGGTATTTGTGAACTATGGCATTGTTTCGTCCTGATTTTGATGCAGCATGGTCCATCTCATGTACTGGTCATCATAGTTTCCCATAGGGTAATATTTCTCCTTAAATGCATCCATAAAAAAATACATAGTGGGATCGGCCCCGAATATTCCAGACTCCTCTATGGAATTTTTCTCCTAGTAAGTTTCCCACTAATGTTTGACATGGGGAAGAGCCTTAAGGAGAGAAAAGGTGACCCTTTCTCTGTCGGAAAAATTGTGAACAGATAAATAACCTTCTAGAAAATTTAACCATTTTTCCAAAGCATTTGCATCGATCTGACCTTCAAATACGGGAATATCAAAATTAACTTGTACCTTAAATGGAGTAGTGTCTCTAAAGAGACTGGTTGACGAAGACGCGCCTGTTATTGTCGGCAATCATTGAAGGATTTGGGAAAAATTCTCCAACATATCGTTCCTCTGTTGTGCAAGGGATTCCATGAGCAACAAGTTGATGGGATCTTCTTCTCCCGCGTCTCTCTTTTCTTCTACCATGGGAGGTTTCTTGGGCTGGGGAGAGCAATTGTACTCAAGAGAAAATAGCTCGAGACCCAACTCTCTATACCCTGACCTAGTCGGGGACATGCACCAAGAAACGACAAGAAGTAGCCTGCTCTGATATCACTGATCCAGATTATTTTGAGAACGAAATGAAGGCATAGATATAGCAATGAAATATACATAGATATTGCAATAACCATATAAATACAGTAATGCACAATTTTTATTAATGAGAGAATGTACATAAACTAAAAATTATAGAGTGAATGAATCATGAGAATGGTGGCAACTTATCTTTGAGAAGAGATGTGATGGCTATGCTCATTTGCAAGAAGATGATGATGTTTACAATGAGTTTCTAGAGGCATTTTTAACATAAATAAAATACAAAACTCTAACCCCGGAAGATGAAATGCAAAAAGGTTTGTGGGCCCCGATGGGGGTAGTTGGTACGTTAACTTCCCAAGGGTGTAACTTTTGCATATGATGTTCATTTGGGGTGCATGATAACTCATTTGAAAGTTCTATAGGACTACACATTTTTCCGTCACACTCTAGATAAAGCCTACACTATGATGGTGGCGGGCCGAAAAAACGTTGTTTAGGGTCTCAAAACGGCCACTAAAATTTAGGACCCAACAAGATGTAGAAAAACTGCCAAGGTGGAAACCCATGTTTTGAGCCAGTGGAATAGGTGGGTGGCCACCAATTTCCACCTGGATCATTTGTTGTCACGACGAGATGAACCAACATTTGTTTTCTTTAATGTTCATTTATTCATTACCTTTATCCTTGGATTGATGCTCTATTTAACTCATCTTTGGTCAGTTAGAGATGGTTGAGTACAGGTAAATAGAGTTAGGTAACTAACCAAACCTGTAACTCAACTTGAAATTACAAAAAATATTGTTTTTTGATCATTTATTAACATGTAGAAGACTTTCCTTTGGGAAACCGGTGTATACACGTGTTGCATAACTGTCAATGCACGTACAACTTCCAAAATGTGTTTTTTTAGAAGATCTCAAGGAGGTATGGGAAAAATGTGTTTTTTTACGGGAGTAAACTACCACCTAGTCTAGTCTCTCAGGCAGTTACAAGAGTGAACTGCTACCTAGTCTGAGTTAACTAGTATATCAATCTTCAGTTAATTGACTGAAACAAAGTGAAGTGAGGAGGAGATCAAGGAATCATGAGTAATGTACTACTTCGATGATGATCTCAAGGACAATGTGCATTAGATGGTGATGATCCCAATGTTGCATGGTGATAATCCCAATGTAGCATCTAGACTCCACTCAACTGATCAAACTGAAGAGAATATTCTCGTGGAGAAATATTCTTCCTAAAATATAGGAGACTGAATAATGACTAATAAAAACGGAAAAACCTTAGGAAAAATAAATCCTATGTGTGTGTGAAGTAACTCCAACACCCCCCCTGAACATCACTATAGTGAAAATAAAGAATAGGTCCCAACAACGAGGTCATGTTAGGTACCCAAATAAAAAAGATACATTGAAATAAATGAGGAAAGAGGGAAAAATTCATGGGAACCCCCCCCGCCCTGCCCACCGCCCCCTCAAATTACAATGCATAAAAAAAATGAGAAGGAACAAAAAAAAGTTGCTAAGCAACCCTGTCCTTCACTCCAAGAAGATCTCGCAACTACGCAAGTTTGTGCTCGTTGAAGATTTTTTTGAAGATGTAGATGTCTGGACGGATCTGATGAAGTAGATGCACCATTGATATGTCCATACATATCCACTTTCTCTTCTTGTAATGAATAAGATCCAAATATATTTTGGATGAAATTTTGAAAACCGTGCAGCCGTTTCCAGACAAACGCTGAAATTTTGTTGATTTTAAAATGATCATAACTTCACTTCCCGGGCTTCGTTTCAGACGATTTTTTTTTTTGAAATTGGATATTTTCCCAAAAGGAATTCAAATATCCAATTTGTTTATGCAAATTGTGATCAAAAAATATCAAAATTGATTCTAATGTGTGTGGCTCCCTTTTTGTCTCCTGAGATGCATGCATTGCACATGGAAAAGTGTATGCATGTGACTCCTGAGATGCATGCCATATATCTTCCACATGAATTTCAGAAAAGAAATCTGAAATGGAGTAGACATTATCTTAAATTAATGTAATACAATTTTTTGCAAATACTTTTGTAGAAGACTCTTCATAATAAGAGGCTTGATCTTCTGACGGCTTCTCTTCTGACTCTATATGTTCAACCTCCTGCATGAAATCTTCACAATCTTCTTTATTCCCAATTAAAACCTCCAATCTGGTCCATAATTCATTTGGAGTTGATTCGTTCGATTCTTCATATACTTGATGGAAAATTTTGAGAGAAACAGATGTGCAGATACTTCCTATGGCCATATCTTGTCTATTGAGAAAGTCATTTTTCTCATCGGTGGAATCAAGATCTACTTCCGTTGCCATAGTTATTTGGTACAATCCTCTTCATCTGAGATGAAGTAGAATTTTTGGCCTCCACTCCAAATAGTTATGAGGCATGAGAAGTATTATCGATGAGTAAAACATATATTCCATCTTTTCTACGTTCTTCAATCTTCAGTACCTGCAAAAATAATTTGGGGTAGCTTTTTCCTAGTAGTCCGTCTGCTCTGATACCATGTAAATGTGTTGAACCTGCACATAATAGATCTAGCTAGAAAATGCCACACACATTTGCAGAGAGATATTGAGAAAGAAGAAACCAGAGATAAAGAATGGAAGAATTCTAATTAACTGTATTCCACACTCATAGAGTGAATAATTTACAATAGATATAGGATACATGAGTAACTAATGAGCCATAGTGGTGGTATAGAGTGATCTGGACACACACCAACAGTTACGGGAGTAAACTACCACCTAGTCTAGTCTCTCAGGAAGTTACGGGAGTGAATTGCCACCTAGTCTGAGTTAACTAGTCTATTAGTCTTCAGTTAACTGACTGAAACAAAGTGAAGTGAGGAGGAGATCATGGAATCATGAGTAATGCGCTAGTTCGGTGATGATCCCAAGGACAATGCGCATTAGTTGCTGATAATCCCAATGTTTCATGGTGATAATCCCAATGTAGCATCTAGACTCCACTCAACTAGTCAAACTGAAGTGAAAACTGAACAAAATATTCTTCCTAGAGGAATATTCTTCCTAAAATATAGGAGACTGAATAATGACTAATAAACAAGGAAAAACCTTAGGAAAAATAAATCCTAGGTGTGTGAAGTAACTCCAACAAGGAAGAGATCTGTTGGAAAGAGGGAATTAAGACATCCCCCATAAAAACACACGAGGACGAGCCGAAAGACAAAGATTTGGAAGAAATTAGTTGAAAATATTGAAATAACCCACCATGAATTACATCTCTCGCGTGCACCAGATGTAAATAGCGCATGAAAGATACCCTTTGAATAGAATCCAATAATGAAGACTACTCACAAAGACGAGGAAACCACCGATGGGGACAAATGGAATCCAAGGTACTGCATGAATCCCAATGTGTGAATAATGTTCTTGTCTTTTAACACAAGGGAAACCACCCAGTCAACGATTGATGATGAAATGTCATCTGTTGAGTACAAGGTCACCTATCAATGATGTAAATAGGGCCAAGGTGCGACATTAGGTCAAAATCTCAGAGCAATGTGTCATAGTCAATAAGAGATTAACCCACCAATAGGAACTCAATGGGGACCCTCCATACCGACATGAGTATAATAAAAATATACTTTTGATTATGAGATGTACTTGACATATGGGAAGGTTGACTTGTAAAGTCAAGAATTCTGCAGAATGGCTGACACATGATACAAAATTCTTCTAAACAAGAATATGACACAATGTATGACTTAGAAAACATGAACTGGAAATGAACATTGACATAAGTTCGTGATGCAAGAGACAACGAAGAACTCTCCATAGTGACTAGGCGAATAACTAGCAAGATGAGTAAGAACTCTGTGCAACTGGTTTAGTTTCCTAAAGACATACTAACCCAAATTTTTGAGATCAGAATCAAGACTTTGTGTTTTGTTCAAAGGAGACTCGACTGTTGTCAATAACTAAAAAGCAGACTCATTCCCACAATCTTTTTTTAAATATTTATTTTTTTGTCTTTTTTCATATTGAAAATCCTGAAAAAAAAATAAAAGAATGTTAGAGTACACGAAGGAAACGAGTGTTGTGGGAAAGAAAACTAGTTCCAAGTGAAAGGAACATACCTATGCTCAATTAATGGAAACATGTGTAGGGTATGGACACTTGGGAGAATGTTTCCTCCTAGGATACAAGTGTCAAATTGCAATTGCAATGTTAGCAACCGATGAGAATGCATAAGCAAATGGTTAAGCAACAACGAGATGAAGTCGACATTAGGCCCAAAAGCGTGAGAGATATGTATGCAATGTGGTTATGAATTGAACAAAAAAGTATGGGAGCCCCGCGTGTAAATAGCCAGATTAAGATTGAGAAGAATATGAGACTTCAATGAAATGTCATGGCAGAACTAACAAAACTCCCAAGCCTAAGAAAAATTTCAACATGGGTACCAAAAGGCAAAGTAAGGTGCTATCTAGAATGTCCATGACTGTAGGCTCTACCATGAACAAGATGACACTTAATATCAATGGGAAAGGCTCGTGTTTCCTATAAGCAGGGTTGACCCTAAGGCATATGTATAAAATGTCATTGATTATGCAAAATGCAAGGTGGAATAAACCTACCTTATATGCTAGTGATAGAAACATTACCTTAAAAAGCATAAAGAAAAATGCACCAGTAGACATAAAAATGTCATTTTTAATCATCTTCCCTACAAAATCTAAACTCAAACGCCCATCTTATACAAAAAAAACTTGTTCATCAGGTGTCTTTAATTAAAAAAGAGTGATAAACTATGTAAAAATGGGTAAAACAATTCATTATGATTATGAAAATTGACCGAAATAACATTTCATTGGGAGTTTTAACCAAATTTATGCAAATTAAGTGAAAAACCGTCTGAAATTTCAGAGATCAGAATGAGAGCTATAGGAGTAGGAATCATGCATCGTTAGAACCAAGTTAGCAAGCATTCCACCCTCTTTATTTTCATCCATAAACTTTTAAATTTATGCAAGTTTTTTGTTAAGTTTTTTAATTTTAAAGGAGGGGCGGGCTTGTACGTGCCTGCTAGTGGCACAAGGCACATACAATCAGCCCTATATGTGAATATCCTTAATAAAAAAT
>SNQJ01S0027297.1:51011-61995 GCA_010110895.2 Picea sitchensis | reverse complement strand
TTTTCCTCTATACTTATGTGTCAATGTGTTATGTACATTTATGTGTGTGCTTCTGAATTTTTAAATGTGTGCCAAATTCCAATCTAGTACATGGTTAACGTAAGCGTCAGATACAAAATTTTCACTCCTAGCAACATGAATATACGTAGTGTAAGTAAAATTTCATTCTAGAAGTCGTACCCAAATGAATTAGTGTATCAATGTAGGCTCATGAACATGGTATTCATTGTTTAGTTGTGACACCACCAACTTGGAATCCATGCGAACTTCTGAATATAGGATACCATGTGAAATAACATCTCTTAGGAGTTCAATCATGACGCTATACTCAACCTCATTATTTGTTGTTGGCTTCAGACAAGTGCCTCCAGATGCAACCACTTGGCCTAGAGGTGAATAAATCACCCATGTAGTGGAAGCAATGTTTTGAGCGTGAGGGCTTGCACCATCTGCGAACCCAACGTAAACAGAAGATTCCAACGTCATACTCCAATCAAGTAGAAGCACCATAAGCAACCGAAAAAAAGAGAGTAAAAAGTAACTATGAAAACCCTAAATACTATCAATGTACAATAATTACAATGGGTAAACGCATGAGCATCGAGGCCCAAGTGCAGAACCTCTTGAGGTAGATCCCATTGGAAAGGTCAAGCCAATGAATCCTTTCATTGTCAATCCCCAAACTCTCAAACTCATGGAAAAGGCGACAAATTTGATATGTGTCTTTCTGTGGTATATGATCTATAGTCATGGATTCGAAAAGAGACCCATCCGAAGGAAAATCTATGTCCATGAAAACATTCACTTTGGAGGGATTAAAAAGTCAGGTGGGAAATGGATATTGAACATAATATATTATAAGAACAAAGATTGTGATAAGATCTAGTAGAGTCTCTTAATGAAAATTCATGATAATCGAGGGATGAATACCCACCAACAGTGAGGTCAAGATAGAGAAGAAAATCACAACCCCTCGGACCAATAGGGGGAAGCAAAGTTTCCCATGTCTCCATTGGATAAATCAATTGATGAATTTCTAAGACCATATCTCAAGAAGAGGACCATGATTCTAATGATTGTATCTCAAAAGCAATTGATAACAGAGGATAAGATGCTACACTGCCATAATCATACATAAAATGTGTCGTTAAAGGGTCCGCAGACAAATTTTCATCTTCAGATCTAACGAATTGAATTCTTCACTCTGGACTGTACTAATTTCCGAGAGAAAATACAATTGAGGCGAAGATATTCCCAAGGTCATTTTAACCCTATTATTTCCTCACTAATATCTTCTTGAGAGGGAAATACAGTATTGGATCCATTGAGTGAAGTTGAAGAATTTTGGGATCAAATGGGCTCTGGAAACTGATCCTCTTCTTTCGTCCAAGAGGGGCAGGATCAGTATCTGCAAAAACTTGTTGGATTGCTTGATAAGCTATCTTAGTTGTAGACAATGACATGGCCATCTTGGCATGCACAAGACCTTCAACCGATTCATAATGAACCAACTCGTGTGACAGGGATCGACAGGCTTGATTTCTGGTAGCCAACCGAGGTAACATGAATATACAAAATTGGCACGGGGAAATCAAAATTTCCCATGAGATAAGGACACATCCCAACACCAACACTCTTAGTTGTCTTTTTATATTTTTCAACCAATGAGAGACCATAGATCTTGAATTCGCCACAGAGCTAGAGAGGTTAAACGACATTTGGTCAATCATTACGATCTTCCATTCATGAGGGAAGCACAAGACTTGAAAAACCGATGAGACAACAACCATAATCACACAAGTCCATCTCCTTCCAATAAAAATGTTGTAGTCGAGGAAAGCATCGACCAATTCAACTTCAATAGAAACAATCTTCCCCCCTAACTAGACACGGAAGGAGGAAATAAGACTGTGAGGTCTAAATGCACATCCATCAAACACAGTTAACAACGTAGGAGAGGGATCCAAATCAGGAGAGATAATGTCTTTCCAGCAAGACAACAACATCACACATACCGAAGCGCCTTCATCAATGACAATTCTTCCAATAACATGTTTTGCGTACACGACATTAATTTGGAAGGCTACATGATAGGGAAGATGATGCTTAACATCTACAACATTTAACTTGATAACAATTGACTTAAGGATTCAATAACTCCCATAGCGGAAAATAATGCATCTCATTGCACTGGGAAACTTTGAAGTACCTCTAAGGCCGACATCGCACATGGCATATGAGCCAAGTCCTCAACGATAGAATAGTTGGGCGCATATCAAGCATTTGGGTTGTGCAAAACACAGTTGCACACTCCTTTCGGTATTCCTGGCATTGTTTCCCCCTAGGATTCTCTACGTGAAAAGAATTTTGAGGATCAAAAGTTTCTTTCCCCTTGGATGTCGACTCAGGATTACCGTAATCATGAGCCCTAGTCGACATATCAACTTCCTTTGTCACGTTCACCATAGTAATGAATGACATGATTCTGTTATCACTCTGTAACTTTCCGTGGTTGTGAAAAGAAAACACAGAGGTAACTTTTTCAAACCACTTTGGGATGAAAACTGGCCTTTCCAACTAGAGAGGGCTCTCTCACTAAAATTATAGCACAGTGGCCAGATTTGTAGGTAAAGACACAAAATTTATGATGCGGTGGTAGGATTGAGTGAAACATCCATTGGGCATGGAGTCATAATAAAGATAGGTCAAATCAAAGCTTTCAAAACTGGTTGATATGAAAAAAGGTACTTCATAGGCTAGATAGCTAGAAATATTTCAGTCATCATAGGAATTATAGCATGGTGGTGAGAAGAAAATAACACATCAATTATAACATAAAGCAATGGATGAGTTCTATCACAATATTAGAAGACTAATGTAGGAAAATTGAATGTGAGATAAAGAACATCAACAATGAATTCTCTACCTATAATCATTCACTCAGAATAAAAGAATATAAATAATGATCAACAAATATAGGAAACATTCACAAGGAAAAACTAAGTGTAGATTACTAACATGAGAATATCGGAGACAAATATTCAAGTTCTTCGGCTTGAAAGCTTTCATTAACAACAAAAAATATATATAACAACCAAAGAGTCTTTTTCCTCAAGTCTCCAACCCTTTTCTCCTTCTTTCCTTCACAATATATAGAATTACATTTCAATGTAAATCAATCAGGTTGAAATAGTTAGGGTTTCACATTCAAGAAGGAGTTACAAACTAACTCCTATTTTTTAGGGTTTAGTTTTTAACTAATTAAATTAGGTGAAAATTTGTAAAAATAGGTTGTAAAGATACCTTCGAAAATACCAAACCATGACACCTGTGTAAAAATTGAGAGAGGTTTGTGTATATGAAACTGTGCTTCATAAAAACCTCTTTCAATTTTTTGAGATCAATCACCATCTGCTCGGAATCTGTGCTTGAAGTTGACTTCAAAAAAAGTCAGCTACAAAAAATTTCGCAGTAACCAGGAGATTTTGTAGTGACTGATAATTTCGCCTTTTCTCCCAAATGGAGAACTGGGTTGGGATTATTTTTTTCCAACAAATTAATGACACTATTATGCCTCTCCAAAAAACAATTGGGCAAAACCTAACTTGTCTTCTTAAAGTTTTGATGAAAATAACATTTCGCAACAATTAGGAAATTTGCTACAAAATCTCCGTTTCAACAGTTTCCTCTCTCTCTCTCTCTCTCAATATGTGATAGTGTCTTTGCCATTGTTGCAGCTAGAAGACCATAGGTAATTCTGATGATAGAAAAATAATATAAAAAATGACCAAGAGTGCTCCACATTCCTCATCGCCTCATCCATATTACATTGATAAAAATACCATCGAACCTTGACACACGATCTTTAAACGACCAAGAAATGAATACAAGACTCAATTAGCAACAATTTTTTTTTTTTGACTTTGTAAATTTATACTCACTAGCATAGGATCCAATGGGGATGTTATCGTCCCTATGAGGTAGCAAAGAACCTCAGATCCAGTGCCTTATCCATTGGGCTGCTCCCAATCCATATACCTCACAACTGCCAAACTAACATGTACACTGCTACAAACCAAACTGAAATTACTACATACTGAAAACTGAAAAGAGATGTTGATTTGGACAACTTATTTATATACATCATCCTACTCTAAGATGTTGAAAATTACTGCTCAATTAAGTGATAGAGAAATGTCAATACAACCAATCAAGTAATTGGTCTAATAAGCCAAAAAGATGAAAAAGATCGAATGGACATAGCAGGCGAACCTTCAGCCCAACTTCTATATTTTCCTTGGAACGAATCATAAAACAATCTAAGAAATACATCTTCATTCTTGATTCTAAGAATATCAATAAAGTCACGGAAATCTACGATATGTTACAAGGCCAAACTCAAATCCTCTCCATTGAATTTTGGACCATTCCTTAAAAAGTATTCATCCTTGGGTAATGGATTAGGGAAACCATAAATTTATGAAAAGTCCAAGCATGCACACCTTGCAAAGATAGAAGCAACATCTGAGTCCCTCATAGTCCAGTGGAGTCACCAGTAAATCCCTCAAGCAATGAATCATTCTAATAGTAGAGCCGCCAGGGTAAAATATGCATCCAATCTATGTGTCTAACTCTCTGTCTACCCTCAAGAATCATATATGAATCTTTGTCATTCTTTCCCAAGGAAGATTTCACCTTCACTCCCCGACAACGACGCCAAAATGTTATCACTCTATAATTTTTTGTGGTTGTGAAAGGAAAACACATAGGTAACTTTTTCAAACCACTTTGGGCTGGAAACTGGCCTTTCCAACCAAAGAGGGATCTCTCACTAAAATTATAGCATAGTGGCCATATTTGTAGGTAAAGACAAAACTTTTATCATGTGGTGGTAGGATTGAGTGAAATACCCATTGGGCATGGAGTCATAATAAAGATATGTCAAATCAAAGCTTTCAAAACGGTTGATATGAACAAAGGTACTTCATAGGATAGATAGCTAGCAATCTTTCAATCATCATAGGCATTATAGTATGGTGGTGAGAAGAAAATAACATATCAATTATATCAGAGCACCAAGCAGTGTATGAGTTCTTTCACAATATCAGAAGACTAATGTAGGAAAACTGAATGTGAGATAAAGACCATCAACAATGAATTCTCTATTTATAATCATTCACTCAAAATAGAAGAATATACATAATTATCAACAAAGATAGGAAACATTCCCAAGGAAAAACAAATTGTAGATTACTAGCACAAGAATCTCTAAGACAAATAATCAAGTCCTTCAACTTGAAAGCTTTCATTAACAACAAAAAATATATACAACAACCAAAGAGTCTTTTTCCTCAAGTCTCCAACCCTTTTCTCCTTCTTTCCTTCACAATATATAGAATTACATTTCAATCTAACTCAATCATGTCTAAATAGTTAGGGTTTCACATTCAAGGAGTTACAAACTAACTCCTATTTTTTAGGCTTTAGTTTTTAACTAATTAAATTAGGCGAAAATATGTAAAAATAGGTTGTAAACATCCCTTCGAATATCTAAAAACATGACACCTTTGCAAAACCTGCGAGAGGTTTTTGTATATGGAACCTTTCTTCAGAAAAAACTCTTTCAGTTTGTTGAGATCAATCACCATATGCTCATAATATGTGCTTGAAGTTCACTGCAAAAACAATCAACTACATGAAATTTCACAGCAACCAGGAGATTTCGTAGCGATTGGTAATTTTACCTTTTATCCCAAATGGAAAACTGGGTTGGGGTGATTGTTTGTCAGCAAATTAATGACACTAGGATTCCTCTCCACAAAAAAATTGGGCAAAACCCAGTTTTTCTTCTTAAAGTTATGATGGAAATAACATTTTGTTGCAACTAGGAAATTTGTTGCGAAATCTCCGTTTCAACAGTTTCCTCTGTGAACTCTCTCTCTCTCTCTCTCTCTCTCTCTCTCTGTCAATATGTGATAGTGTCTTTTCCATTTTTGCAGCTAGAAGGCCATATGTAATGTTGAGAATAGAAAAATAATCACAAAAATGACTAGTAGTGCTCCACATGCCTCATCGCCTCATCGATATTACATTGATAGAAATACCATCGAACCTTGACACATGGTCTTTAAGAGACCAGGACATGACTACAAGAATCAATTAGCAACCAAAAAAAAATGTTTTGACTTTGTAAATTTACACTCACTAACATGTTCCATCTGACAAGGGTACATTTTGGGTGGCCCTTCCGGATTTCCACTGGAAGAGTCCGCCTACATATTTTGTCCTTATGGGAATGGGTTATTCAACACGGTAGGTTGCTACTGCACTAACATTCGTTGAGCCTCTTCCATCTTCGAGCAATGATGGGTAAGGTGATCTTCACTACAAATTTTGCAAGGAAACTTCACCTTTTTCTTCTTCTTCTCGTCCCCCCCAACATTTGCATCAGATTTAATGTTTTTATTGTTGTTTCCACCTCCCTTCTTATCCTTACCCTTCTTCTTCCCTCCAGGTTTCTAGGTACCCTTTGGGGTCTTCGAATACACAACATGTACATTCGATGACTCGATGGTGGAAATTGTCGAAGTCATAGCTTGACCGTTTGTAGATGGATGAATCGTGATCTGTGTCATCTGGTTTGCAACCATATATGTGGTAGTGCTTTTGACAGAACCAACAATGTCATTAGCATGCGGTTTGAACTTCGCTTTTGAAGGATCGATACGCAATCACGGTGCATTTGGTATTATCTCGTAAATAATCCCATATTGCAAGTAGATTAGTTCTAACTGTTGGGCCTTGAAAATCACCTCCTCCTTAGAAGATACTCCTCATGTCGATACATCCTTGGAGATGTAAGGAAACAAGGACTTTAGGAACCATTCCAATAGGAACTCTGGAGGGACCATGGCTTTGATCAACCTCTTCTGCCTCTGCCACTCTTGGATATGATCTGATATATGAGTGGCTTTATCTTTCTTAAGCGTGGACAGGAGAACGATGTCGACATCGTACCGAACATGAAGTTGGAGGTGGTTAAGAAAAAACAAGGCTAGATCATGGAAAGTGTGAAACGTTGCTCCATCAAGCTCAATGTACCATTTCATTGTGACTCTTGTAAGAGTTCACTGGAAAAGGCGTACCCGAATGGAGTCATCATTTAGTGAATTAGATGATTACCATAGGTGGAAAGTGGTCACCTGGTCACCTGGATCCTCACTGACTTTACTTTCAAACTTTGGGATGTCTGAGGGGAGCTTAGTGGGGGCTAGAGGCCAGTTCAGATCATAGAAGACCTGATCATTCATCAATTTTTACAGGTATGAAAAGTTTAAAAGTGCCAAAAATGGTAGCATTGACGGAGGCCTAGAATTCCAACTAGCAAAATTGGATCTCCCTAGTTGATTAATCGTTGGAAAATGATACCCTAGATTATTATTGACACCATGTTTCTAGGAAGATTTTGTTTATGGACCATGGTTTTGATTAAATCCTTGAAATATTTGGTTATAAGGAGGAAAACCTAATTCACCCATCTCATTCCCATAAGAAAAAGAAGGGTTTCCCCCTATTGACATCCCTTGCGATGGGAAAGCCCCTTGCATTGAGTAGTTCTAATCGAGAAAGGGGTTACCCCCTAATGACGCCCCTTGTGAAGAGTGAAACCCTTGTGTGTGATTACATTGGGCTTGGAAGGGGTTCCCCCCTGCCAACGTTCCATAAGAGGGGAAGGGATTTCCCCTGAATCCACCAAATAGTGTGAAAGGGTTTGAAGAAGACAACATGTCATAGGATTGGAAACCTCCTTCCATATCACCACCCCAATTTACAAATGGATTGGGGTCAGAATATGGGAAATAACTGCTCCCAAGTGAGAGGATCGACGTAGGGATGTTCCCTTCGCTCCACAGAGCAACTTAGAAAGGAGTTGAAGAACTATCAGATCCAACGTTAACACTCTGACGAATTGACTAGGAGCCAATCGATATTCTCTGCATGCTAATCAATAAAATTAAAAACGAGAACACATTAAACACTAAATGTGATGAAGAGGCCACACTCAAAGGCCTAGTGGACCCAACGATCGACGGTGCAGAGTCATTGATCGATGAAGTGAATTTGGATTAAACCACACTAGTCATTTAGGTAGACATGAAAGAAGGTAGGATACCTCCTCTTACTATTTCTAACATGGGGGTTGTAGCCCCCCCCCATCCCAGACACTTATGAAGTGTCATCCATGAAGGAATCCCGATGAGGGCGACTATCAGTGTAATCCAAACCGAAAGATGAAATATGGAAGATGACTAGATCGTCTGATCCAGTTAATGGAGGGTTAAAGGGTCTAATGAAGGCTTCGACCTCGAGATTCGATATGCATCTAACCTTCAATGTAGAAGCGTTTGTCTCTATGGGATCTATCTCTACGATGTCCATAGGACCAGATGGTAGAAAAATGTCAGTTCGATCAAGTTGAAAAATCAAAGGAGGCGATAGAGAATCCAATTCAATAAGAGGAATACCTTGAACTCTCCTAGATCAACGAGGCAGTTGATCAACCACTTTAAATCACATAATCAAGGTGACTACCTATTGATGACTGCAACTTCGTGAGACATCCTCCAAGGCACGTTCTCCTCTGAGACTGAGTTGAGTCGACTTGAGAGGGGCCCAGTGTTGGGAATACCCACATGATGGGACATCATTCTCCTCTGTGTGAGATTTGAGTCGTCCTCCAATGGATGGGGCATTGTTCTCCTCTGGAGAGATGAATCGTCCCCCAATGGTTGGGTGTGCCCATGTGATGGGTGTGATGGGTGTATCGTTCTCCTCTATGTAAGATTTGAGATGATGAGGTACTCCAGATGATTATGTTGAGTATGGCGTCCCTGTGGTTGACCACAGACAGACTTGCCCCTAGTGGCTGAGCACTAGTGGATGTGTGGATCCCTTGCTATATTGTCTAAGTGTAAGATTTACCTGTAACCCTAATTGTAATGTAAAGAGTACAGGTCGACCCCACCATATGTGAAAGATAATTAATTTTTATTGTTATAATTAATTATTTTCTGAGTTATTGAGGTTGGCCCTGTTGTGCCAATAGACACCACTTTTGATGTGTCCATTCTAGTATAAATAAAGGTGATTACCCCATTGAGTAAACACACAAGTCACTTGTCATTTGGAAATTTCAGCAAGTACATTTCTAGGGATGAAGTGTGCACCTCTCTTGGGTGCAAGTTTCAAGGTTGTAGAGCACCCTTTTGTGTGCAATAGGGTTTTATGGTTGGGGGATCTTCTCTTGAGAATATAATAAAGGATTGTTGTTTTTTCTTCCCTTGAGTAGAAGGGTTTCCCATGATATTTCTTGTGTTCTTGTGCATGATACTTCTTCTTGTGATCTTGGTTATTGCAACAACTGTGAATGGTATAGCTGCATTTGTTTATGGTTCAAGTAAATGCTAAAATTGAAATAAACCTCATTCTTGAGCCTAGCATAGTGAAAATTCAACATGGTTTCAAAGAATAGGTCTTGAAGAATCCATTGCACAAGATTCTAGCAGCCGTCCTCTCTCTTTTGAAAAACCGTACAACCCTCCTAGGGTTTCCAGAAATCTGTATGACCCTCTCCTCTTTGGGTGTTCTAGCACTTAATACTGAAATGTTGGGGATAAAAATTACATAGGGGTGTACGAACTCCCTTAGTGCACCTCCAACAACTCTCAGATTTCAATTCTGAGAATTTTGTATTTTTGGCCCTAGGGTTTCTAGGGTTTCACAATTCTCTGCAGAAAATTCATATTTAGGGTTTCTGCAGCTCATTGAAGGAACTTTTCAGCTCACTGGTGTTCTTCTGACTTTCAAGGCTTATTGTTGGTATTCATAAGCCCAATGAAACCTAAGATTTCTATCCTAGCTTAGCCGTTAGGTTTCCTAGTCTAGTTGGTAAGGGTTTGTGAAGAATCTGAAAATATGATGAACATAACTATGATGGAAGATAAGCTTGATGGATCAAGCAACTTCAGTTCCTAGAAGTCAAGACTTCATAGAGATGAAGACATCAAAGAAAAATCCTTATTCATTTAAGCACTCTCAGGTACGGTTCCTATTGATAATGATATTTGGTTAATTGACAGTGGTGCCTCCAAGCACATGATCAGATATAGAGATCATTTGACAAATCTTTTTGAGAAAGAGACCAATATACATGTTGTACTTGGAGACAATGCCATATATAATGTGAAAGGGGTTGGAACTTATACATTCCAACTAGTTTCTGACATACCTCTTAAGTTGAGTGAGGTACTATATGTACCTAGGATGAAGAGGAACCTTGTATCTGTTTCTGCCTTAGAAGACAAAGGCTACACAATTATCTTTTTTGAAGGAAAAGTTCTTGGATGGCAAAAGGACTCACATATGGATTCTGCCCGAGAAATTGGTGTTCGATAAAATAAATTATACAGGTTGACTATCCGACTAATCCAGGCCCTGTTACATGATACTATCAGCTTGAGTGAGCTATGGCATAGGATACTTTCTCACATTCATTATAGAGCCCTTCCAGCTCTAGGAAAAATGGTAACATGCCTTCCAGAGATACAAATTCATCATAAAGGTGTTTGCAGAGGTTGTGCCCTTGGCAAGAATGTCAAGGGGTCCTTCTTGGAAAGTGACAACATATCCAAGGAAATCTTGGACTTGATACATTCAGATGTGCGTGGACCAATGATTGTTGCCTCCCTTAATGGATATTTGTACTATGTTCTTTTCATAGATGATCACTCTCAAAAAACATGGATTTATTTCTTGAAGACCAAGGATGGAGTCCTTAAAATATTTCAAGAATTCAAAGCTCGGGTTGAGACCCTGACTGGAAGGAAGATTAAGGTACTAAGATCAGATAATGGAGGAGAATACACCTCCAAGGATTTCAATAATTTCTGTATTGAAGTAGGGATCAAGAGGCAGTACACAGTTC
>SNQJ01S0027296.1:62006-83215 GCA_010110895.2 Picea sitchensis | reverse complement strand
TGCATTATTGTGATTATCATTTAGTGTCTCAGCAAAGAGTTTAAAAGAAGCATAATTGTTTAAGCACGGTGACAACTGATTCACCCCCCCCTCTCAGTTGACCAACATACACCTCAAACACAATTGACATCATACCTTCTTTATTTACATGAGAAAAACCCTATAGCCAATTCGGCTTACATCTAAATGACCAACAAGCTCTAAACGATTTCTTTAAAGATTAGCTTTTACAACATTACAACACGCATTATTTATAAGATTTACAGTAGGTAAAACCCTAAACAAAGGCTCCCAAAAATGGTTACAGATCCATGCAGATCATTTTCTACAAATCCCTCAAATCTTGAAATTTTGTTACAGTCGACTCTAAGTCAATTTACCACTCAACCTCCATTCGGTATTTAGTCGGTTTCCATGTGCCTGCCTATTGGCCTCTTTTCGGTTGACCTCTTCGACTTGTTGTCAATTGGTTTGACTTGGAATTTACCTAGTAAATCCACCTCGACCTTCGATTTGTTGTCAATTTCTTCGACTTTAACTTTACTCGATCAATCCACCTTGACCTTCGACTTTCACTGCAAAGAATATAACAACCCAACAAATGTATGTTGTGTCATTCCAATCAACCCTCACAGATGCAAAGGGAACTAACGAACCTGGTGGCAGACTGAAGAATACAAATAATTCGTAGATCCATTCGACTAGTCGATGACAGAGAGACAACACAAAACCTAAGAATATTATATATATAATGGGAGAGATGAGAGATAAATCACATTTTATCCACCAACCAGGATCCTACATCAATGAATTTTTTTTATGGTGAAGTCGAAATTCGACTAACCGAAGCAATAATAGCCCAGGAGAATCAACCAATCCAATGGAGAAGTTCACATATCTTTGTTGAATGTTTTCTTCCTTTTGTCGACCTTGGGTGACTACCTACTTAATCCCATGTAGTTGTGGTGCGAAGAACACATTTTAGGTCACTACCTAATGAGAATGTGCAATAAAGGATGTCAACCCAACCAAATAATCGACGAGGAATACCAAAGGATATCAACCCAACCAAATAATCGATGAGGAATACCAATGTATGTCAACCCAACCAAAGAATCGAAGAGGAATACCAAAGTATGTTGACCCAACCAAATAATCAATGAGGAATAGCTAGGATGAGTTGTGCATTTATTATTCATAATTATTCTTGATAAATTATTAGTTGAGTTATGAAGTCTAAAATAAAAAAATATGTAGTGGCTATAATATTGTTGAAAAAGTGTTATGGAGTCATTTGTATAAAAATATTGCATGAAGGATAACTAAATATTATAGTCAGTTGATTTTACAATCGATTTGTTGAGTTCATAACCTATTTAGCCAAAAAAAATAAAAAAACAAAAAAAATAAAAACATCATGTTGTCGATTGCATCAGTTTCAAGAGTTATTGTAAAATATGAGTTGAAATAGAAAGGAGGGTGTTAAACGTACGTATTTGAAGGAAGGTGATCCTCTCCACATATGTAATGTAAGTTGTTCCTTGTCCAATGAGATTGGTTGCTCACTAACATCAGTCGATACCTAGTCGACGACATGAAGTCAAGCCCTACAGGGGAAAAATGTGTATTTTACTAACAATAGAGTCTAATCAATCAATCGAGTATGTTAAGTCATGGTCATGCAAAGTCATATTTTATTCATAGAAGATTCATCCTTAATATAATGAAAATGCAGACTCCATATATTCCCATAGACTAGAAAGAAGCACATCTAGGATTGAGCAACAAAGAAACAAGTTTGATGAGAAGAGCAGTTAAACAGTGAAAGATAATCATTGATGATAAGCATGATGGAAAAAGTTAAAGGCATTCAATAAAGAGACATCATATGATAGACACACATGCAATAAATTGAAATAAGGATGATGGCACAAATACTAAACTGATTGAGCCTTTTGGTATAAAAGTTGCAGAATAGTTCCTAATTTGTGACCTCAGAAGCCAGAAAGCAGAGAAATGGTAGGTTCGCCAAAGCATGGTGTTCCACTGTAAGGTGTATGCAAGGGAAAGATGAGCATAGGTCGGTCCAATCACTTCTTCGAAGGCACGATGGTATAATATGAGAGTCAATATAACCATTGTTGGGTGGGGTAGCTAAGAACCGGAGACTCACTGACTGCACATGAATTTAATATATTGAAGATGAAGGCTAAATAGTAACATGTCATTATTTATCTACACGTTCTCAAGACGAGTAAGGATTTGAGTGTGGGGGAGATGTTGGGAGGCCTTTTATGACCTTTTAATAATACATCATGCATTATACACTATCATAATACATTATGGATACATGTAATAAAGTATGTAATTTCACGTAGAGGATAAATGCAACCTAACGAAGGATTAGTTGGAGCGGATACAACTGCTCCAACCATATATCTATTGTATAAGTACTCATGAATATGGAATACAAATTCAGATGGATATCCTTCCCACGTATATATCTCTCTTCTTGAGTACATGTGTGTCCCTATTATTCCTCCTATAATTTATCTCTCTTCTTGAATTCTTTCCCTTATTCCTTGGACTACAACACATCCCTATACAGAAGGGAAATCTATTTTGAGATACAACTTCTAGAAAAAATAACGATTTTGTCTTAATGATGGATCTGATTGGAGTTCTGAAACGTTGAAAATTCAAAATGACCACTTTGTATTTTCCAAGCGATCTTAATAACTACTCCCACCACAAAAATCTAAAAACCCTAATCACATCCCCATACAGAAGGGAAATCTATGTTGAAATCTAGCTTCTGGAAAAACTAACAGTTTTGTCCTGATGATGGATCTGATTTGAGATCAGAAACATTGACAATTAAAAATGATCATTGTGGATTTTATGAGTCATCTTAATAACTACTCCCACCATAGAAATATAAAAACCCTAATCACATACCTATACATAAGGGAAATTTGTGTTGGAATTCAGCTTTTGGAAAAACTAACGGTTTTATCCTAATGATGGATCTAATTGGAGATCCGAAACATTGACAATTCAAAATGACCACTTTGTATTTTCTGAGAGATATTAATAACTACTCCCATCACCTAAATCTAAAAACCCTAATCGCATCCCTATACGTAAAGGAAATATGTGTTAAAATTCATCTTTAGGAAAAAATAACGGTTTTGTCCCGATGATGGATCTGATTGGAGATCTGAAACATTGACAATTAAAAATGATCACTGTGGATTTTACGAGCGATATTAATAACTACTCCCACCATATAAATCTAAAAACCAATATCATGTCCCTATACGGATTGGAAATTTCTATTGAAATTCGACTTCTAGAAAAACTAACAGTTTTGTCCTAATGATGGATCTGATTGGAGATCCGAAACATTGACAATTCAAAATGACCACTATGGATTTTCCAAGTGATATTAATAACTACTCCCACCATAAAAATCTAAAAACCCTAATCACATCCATATATTGAAGCAAAATATGTGTTGAAATCTAGCTTCTTGAAAAACTAACAGTTTTGTCCTTGTTGGGCTCCACTTTTTCCATATTTTCCGCTATACAAATGCATTCATCATTACACCTTCTTCCCGCATTTCACCAATAATATATGTCCAATTACACCATAAACCTCCATTATCTATTGTCATTCACGATTATACATCCTATGTGGTTAATACATAGTTTTTCCATGTTTTTAGTGATTAAAAGATGATTATATTGTGGTTTTACCAACGACGATTTATGAAGTGTGATTCTTGTACCACCATGATTAGTTCAGTAGTACTGCGCCATCAATTCCATTCCGATACCCGTCATTGTTTGGAGTATTGGCACATTTCTAGGAAAAAATCGAGAACATGGGTTTTCTCCACATCGACATCGATATGCTCTCACGTGGGTCAGAACATGCCCAGGTCACACGTGTGGACCTCCAACTCAGGAAAAACAATCCAGACCAAAATTAGAAAAAGTTCAAGACAATCAACTTCCACCTCGATTTTCATGCAACTAAATATGAATGTGAAGAACCTGTAACATGAGTTTTCTCCCCATCATGGAAATTTAAGTATGAACCGTTTTCCAAACAAAGGAACGGTTTGGGCGTTATGGTTGGTTCTTTAACTGGTGCTTGCACAAATTTCATGATTACGCCCATATTTGAAAACATTGCATACAAATGACTAAATTTAATGTTGTGGCCTTGGGTTTAATATCAAAAGGTTGTTTGCACAGACTATCCATATGCACATAATAGTTACAAGACCGATCAAATTAGTATGAGATCCTCCATTGGTTGCAGCCATCTAAAAGAAAAATTGAAGATATGGGAATCAAGTCGGAGCTTGCTATTACGAGGAGTTTGTTTTTAATATATATTTCATAATATTTTTGTAAAAGTGTATCGTGCAGTTCTATGAGTCGTAACCTTCTTAAAATTAAATAAAATTGTTATGAATTGATTTCATTGATTTTCCAAAACAACTAATTCTCAGAATTAGTTTGATTGTCAATTTGTATAAATGTTGTAGCAACTATAGGGTAGGGGATTTAATTATCAATAAGTTGATTATTCCACAAAGAGTTATTGTAATGGAGGTTGGACATCAGATTGTAAGTTGATTTCATTTTATTAATGAAGTATTGGTTATCACAGAAATTTCGATCCACTTTTTTATCTGAGTTAACTTCTACATGAGTGTTTTCTAGGTTGGGAAGGACCCCTCGATCTGGGTAACATCCTGGATTTTCATTAATGAGTTTAGATTGTCATTTTCATCTGATTGTATTTCAGTTGTGTGGTATTTTTATTCGCATTTAAATTTTATTATGTATTATTTTAGAATTTGTGAGACCGCTCCTTAGATAAAAAAAACTTGTATCTTATCCTCTCACATATGTCTCTTAATATCCATGCATCAGTACGATCTCAGTGTATTCATTACAGCAATATACGCATTGAATAACAAATTTCCCTCTAACTCTTGATTTGTTGTACATTGATGAGCCTATTGTTGTCCATCTCTCTAGATTTATCGTTTCCACTCATTTTTTTTCTCAAACTTGGTCTTTTAATCATGTTAAATATGCTCTCCAAAACACCTTTTCCTCACCTAACCCACAGTCTCTACAAGTCGCCCTAATATCCAAGGCATTAATTTACTTCTCCTTACACTTACAGCTCTTCATCTAACGTTGTACAAGATTAAAAGTTAAGTCTATCTCTCTAACGTTTCACAATATAAAATGTTCAGCCTATCTATGTGTGGGTCATATTGATACACATAGGTTTTATTTTCACATCGGGTTGTGTTTTTCCATGTATATATATTGTGTTATACCTTTTTGCATGTGTTATATTTGTTGCATTTGTGTTGTTTCATGTATATATCGTGTTATACATTGTTGCATGCATGCCAGTTACATTGCATTTACATTATATTACATGTGTTATATTTATTTAGATTGTCACTTGTGATCTCGTGTTAACATTGTAACTTTACATTGTTTTGTATAGAGTCATTTCGTTTAGATATATGTGAGTTATGTTATTGTGTTGTCATATAAGTTATGCTATGTTATTATTATCGTGTTGTTATGTAAGTTAAGTTATGTCATATTAATTTATATATTGTTTTGTTGTTCGTGTATTATTATTATTGTATTATTATATTAATATATGTTGTTTTGTTACTTTTTGTTATTTAATATATTTAATACATTGTTTTGTTCCATTGTTAATATAATTGTTTTTCTCCATTATTATTACTATATTGTTTTGTTTCATTTTTCTTGTTTGTTCCATTGTTAATATATATTGTTATGTGTGCAAGTTTTGTTGTATATATGTTGTAACATTGTTGTGTTGTCATGTATTGTGATGTAGCGTTAGAATGACTATTGTTGTAAAGTGATTTCATATAAATAACATAGGACAAAAGTAATCCCGTACCAAAATTGAGTTTCCATTTCCATATGTATCTTTTCTTGAGGACTAATCTCTGAAGTGTGTTTCTTTTGAAGTCTTTACATCACATTACTTTAATTTGTTTTCTTGTAGCATATGTGTGGATCCACTACATGAACATCATTGAAGGTTAAAGGCATTGATAAGCTATTCTCGCAAAGTTGCATGAACACCCTCGCATGAAATATTACAACTCAAAACCTTTATAACATTAGTTGTTCCATAACCCAGTGACGATTTTCCTTCATGTTAATTTTCAGCCTTTTAATTACTTTGTCATTCACTACAGGAAGAATTCATTGAAGGACACTGAAACCTTAGTAAGATATAAATGAGGAGTTGTATGAACATACATACATGAAATATTGTAACCCTGAGTCATTATAAGCGTTAAGTTGTTTTATCTCCCGGTGATAGGTCCCGTGGTGATTTTCTATTTGATTTCATTTCTTGCATACCAAAGTGTATTTTTTCGACATTAGTGGTTAGCATAGGATAAAATAGGCTTTGATCCTGCATTTCATGTGCTTTCATATCTAATTCTACGAACCCCCAGGTTGACATTAGTTGTAATGTAAATTAGCATATAATTAACCCAACATTTTTGGCATCATTGTCAAGGAAGTGCTAAAAGGGATTACAGCATAGGAAGGTTTTTTTCACAAGTTTTTTGTTTCATGTTTAATTTATTTACAGTTGTGTTGGCGTTGTGCACAGTTGTAATACCCTAGGTTAAACTTATCATTTGACCAAAACAACCCTTCAGACACTGGCCCTTTCGGCATCACCTATAGGCGCAGATGAAGTCTCACCGAAGGCATCTATTGGGAATGCAAGAACCAGGTTTCTTCAGTGGTGAGGGAATGGGAGGTTATTACTCCATTCTTTATTAATTATTTTTTATGTGTGTGTTACTCTATAAGTGCTCTTATTCTATTACTTAGTGGATCTTAGGTTCATATTACCATTATATTCCATATTACTGCATAAACTCATTATTGTAACAGTCATAACCATTGCACCATGATTACACATAATATAAATCTACTCTAATATGCATCAAAACAGATTCCATAAACAAACACACAAAATAAATATAACACAACATTTAACGTGGTTCACCCAACTTTGGGCTACGTCCACAATAGTT
This sequence comes from Picea sitchensis, assembly GCA_010110895.2. Lineage (NCBI taxonomy): Eukaryota > Viridiplantae > Streptophyta > Pinopsida > Pinales > Pinaceae > Picea > Picea sitchensis. The sequence continues at coordinate 76,068 of SNQJ01S0027296.1, read as the reverse complement.
GTATTCTTTATTATGCATTTGGTAATTGCTTCAAGCTTGTGCACTATGCTTACAAATATACATCATGGTTAGCTTTCTCTTCTCCTAGCCTTGTCGTTCTACAGTGAAAACCTCTCTCTCTTTGCATCATTTCTTACATTCAGACCTCGATTATCTCCCTTCTCATCCTATCCTATAACCATTCTTACTTACAGGAGCTCTCGAAAGCTTGGAAAAGACTCCACAATACATACTCGAGAACAACCACACAAAGGAACCCCTATTATCCAAACCCATTACATATTTATACATAATATTTAGGGTCAAAACCCTACTGTATTCATCCCAAAACCCTTATTACAATGTATGACTACTCTAGTTAACTAGATGTTCATGCTACTTTCGCCTGCTTTTCCATCTGCATGTTGTTTTTCTTCAGTTTTTCCTACTTTTCCCCATCCTTCTATCTTTAGAATGTCGAGTTGTCATCCTTCCTTTTCATCCTCTTTCTTCTCAAACTTTATTCTTTTCTTTATTCCTATGTCTTCTTTATTCCTTTGTTTTATTCATCTGTTTGTGCATTGTCCTCCTTCTGCGCATTGTGCTCCCTAATATTCCTTCTTCTTCTGCACACTTCTTCTACACTTAGGATTTTTATCAAAATTGTATCCAAAACGGCCTATCCAATAGGCCCCCAAAACTCACCTATGGCTCATCCTGATCCACTCAGGCCTATTGCCTTCTCCTCCATGCCTCAAGAAAATTTTGGGAGGAAGTCTTTTCTACCTCCACTTCTTTAAGCATCGTTGCCTCTATTTCTACGATCTCTTTGGCCCCCTGTGCAGCCAAGGATATAAGTTTCTCTTCTATTTCTTGAGCTACTTGTTTTACCTTTCCCTATGTAGTGGATAATTCACCTATTACCCTCACTACTTCTTCCTGCAGTGGTCCTAAACGATGTTGAAGGATCTTCTGTTGATCCCTCATCTTCTCCACTTCTACATATGACTGCCTCTTAGACAAAATGGTTGTCATATGTTCATCTGGTGGAAGTGTAGTTATTATCTATGAAGATTGGTGTGCCTTTTCCTACACTTCTCTTAATTTGGCCTCCACGTCCTTCATCTTGGGATCTTCCACTAAATCTGTCCATCTCTACGCACTCTCCTCACAAAGTTTGGGACACTCTTCTTCCACCTTCTTGATGTTGGTTATTGTTTTCATCGCCATTATCTCCCTATCGACTCTTACTTCTGGTGGTGTGATCGATGCACTACGCAATTGTAGGTCTCATATATGTGATTGGAAGACTTTGATGACTTATTCGATCTTCAATACTTGTTCTTCCATAGTAGCTTGTACTATTATGGGGACTCTTGTAATTGCCTTGTATAATTTCTAAATGACCACTTGTGTATTATGTGTTATACTTTCGGCTTCATCCTTTTATTTGAAGGATTTATTTACGCTTTCCTCGGCCTCACTTTTTTCCTTCATTACTTCCTCCACTCAGTCTTCAACTTCCTTCTTCTGTTGGAGTGCAACACCATATCGTTGTTGCAGCTAAGCCCTTTCGTCCATTATTCTCGTCAGCTCCCAATGTGCTTCATCTCCTTGGTTCTTAATCTCTTGCAACATGCCTATTTGAAAGTCTTGTAATATTTGTATTGGAATCCTTGATACCAATATGTTCAAGTGTCCTAGTGCATTCACATGATCTTATAATTAAAACATTGGAAATCTAAGTGTGTTTGTCTCAATCTAGAGTGTTTTGTGCCTGGATGCTAACTAGGTTAAGACCATATGCGCACTCTATGCTTCCTTCCCTAGGATTATGGGCAGTCCTCCCTCCGTCATGTGCTCTTTTTTTATGCTAGATGCTTCCAAGAGTTGTTGGAGTGCTGACAATTGATCCTGCACTCTCTGTTACTGCTCTTCTTGCTTCCTAATTTCTTCCTCAACGACTTCCTCTATGCCATCATGTACTTGGTAGCCTATGCAGTCCATATCGTCGTAGGTCAAAGTATAAAATGGGGTTTCTTTGTGTGCTTTAGTCTTCTTGTGTGCCCCTTCTATTGGTTCCTTCCCCTTATCCTTTCATTTTTCACTTGTTGTTGGGACTGTCTGTTGAACTTCCCCTGTTAATGGGTTAGGCGTATCTCATGTGTCATTGTGTTGATCATTCCCCTATTCCTCATCCTCATATCGTTCTCCATCACTCTTATCCTATTCTTCTTCGTCTTCCAGGTGCTTTGTTTTCTATGCTGGGGTTTTTCACCCATCTTCCCAATCATTCACAATTAGGCATACATATTCTGATGTCAACCTATAGCTGGTTGGAAACCATTGACGCATCGTGTTTTTATTTTCCTACACATACATTTGGTGCATGCCTTCTTTGAATCGTGTAATTTCTTTGTATGTTTCCACTGTCTCACCTGAAATTCATGGCATATGCTTGATTAGATACCTAATAGTATCAAAGTATACAAACAATGTGACATTAGTGTCATGTTGACTTCTCTTGTTTGGAATATGCCATAGGTTAGCATATCGCGTGACCATACTACCTCTACCATATGTTCCCATGCAATGATAGTATCATCTTCCATGCCATATGACCAACACAATCAAAATAAAAAGCCATGCATAGTAAAATTATGAACCCTTTTCGTGGGCCTAAATACAATCTTGCAAAAATTGGTTCACCAAGAAGGTGGCCTAGTTCATTTGAACCCCTTCGAGGCATTTTTCTGCAGTTGGTACTTCATCCTTCAGACATTTTCACAGCAACTTGCAGGCCAATAACTACGTTGCAAACTGAATATTTTAATCACCGATGTTTTTAACATCCAATCCCCTTTTTCCTCTGAAAGTCTGGAACTTTTATTTCATTGCTTCTAAGAGGGCTCTCTCCCCTGCCTTGTTGAACAAAATGGTTGGATCCTCAGATTTTGGGAGCCATGTGATCCGTGCAATCAACACAATATCAATTGACACTGGGGGATCAAGTCACAATTTCTCCCCATGGACGCAGCTAAGCAGTAGCTACACATAAGAATTTATTTCCGGACTGCATCCAAAGTGTAGGATCTCCAACAGACTAGTATGTCCGCCTTCTCTATTCTAATTGCCCACACATGTGTCTCTAGCACTATCATTTTTGTGCCTGGTACACTCTTAGCACAAAATATTTTTTCCCTGGACAACTTTGAGAATTTTTGTTCGGCGGTGATATCATGATCCATGAACTTGAGGCCGACAACCTTGTCAAGCATATCTCCTTCAATAATTACACCAGGTGGGACTGGTGATGTTTCCAGTGGGTATTTCCCATCTGTTAGTACTTTTATTTGCGACGTGTTATCTTTCTTGAGTGGGACATAATCTCTATGGAAACTGGCTTGTGAAGTCGAAGTCGAAGCTCTAGGAATTTCTTCAAGCTCTAGTGAAATTGTTGGTCGTTTCGACTGATTTTCGCGTTGTTGTTGATGGTGTTCCAAATTTTGGTAGGGAAATTGTCTTGTGCGAAAAAATCCTTTACTTGCTCTATGGTTGTTCTATGGTATCTATAGTTCGGATCTAAATCACTCAAGTTCGCTCTAGTTTTCTCTGGTTCTCTCTCTCTTGCATGAAGCTCTTGGTAAAAATGATTTACGCTTAGTGACCTTTGACTATTTTTGTGCCTCCTTGCCAACTGTGCATGTCTCTTCACGCCTTAACTCACTTTTCCAATCCACCAACATGGTTGATGAATTATTAAATAAATGTGTCTTTATTACCATATATGTTGTATGAATTTTTCCTCGTACCACCAACCTGTCGTGATTTACGATGAATTTTTCCATTTAATATTATACGGTGTCTTTATGACTTATCATTACCCCTGTGTAGTCGTCATTTCTGTGATTTAATGATTTTAACGGTCTTATCAGTGCGAAGTTACAAAATACGTTTGTTTCTTCAAATTCTTTTTCTTTTGTGTTATATTTTCTTAATTGGTGCAGTTCTATCTTGATGCACAATAATCTTTCCTTTTGCGCAATATCTTATGCCTTGTACTCTATAATATTTTTCTTTTTGCTATATCTACTTTTTATTTGATTTTCTTCCTTTTTTATACTTTTTATTTGTTTTTCTATGTTTTTCCTTCCTATTATAGTACAATTACTATGATACATGTGGTCTTGCATAGCCCAGATTACTGCGTAGATTTTCGATAGTCTCTATAGAGGTTCAGCCGACTTCCATTCACCATTCCTTCAAGGACTTCTCCATTTAGGGTTTCCAACTACGCAACACCTGTCTATGTTACATGTTGAATCACATATGGTCCTAACTAGTGAATTATAAACTTCCTTGGATGTTGCATAAATTTATTGTCATAAAGTAATACTAAGTCACCCACTTGAAACGTTTTTTGTTTAATGTGTCTATCATGCCAAGCTTTCTCTTTGTCCTTCTAAAATTTCTAATGGAAACCTGCAAAAAAACGATCTTTCTCAAGTTGTACTAATTGTGCCAATCTCTCCTCTATTATGCCAGATTCTGATAGATCAGGGATCATTGCAATGTGCAAGCTAGGTAGAATAAACTCCATTGGAATCACTACTTATTTCCCATAGAGAAACCTAAAAGGTGTCTTCCCTGTCAATTTTTTACTTGTATTCATGTAAGCACATAACACTACATGAACTCTTAAGTCTCAATCATCCCTCCTTACATTGCAAATTTTTTTCAAACTCTTCTCCAAGATTTTATTAAAAGATTCCACTGTCCCATTAGCCTGAGGATGATACGGAGTACTCTTATGATGATTAATTTGAAACTCCTCAGTCAATGATGAAATTTTCTTATTCAAAAATTGGGTTCCTTGATCACGAAGTAATATGCACGGACAACCAAATTGTGTGACTACATTCTCAAATAAAAACCTCGCAGCAGTCTTCGCGATGAAATCTAGAACTGGTGTTGTTTCTGCTCATCTTTTCAAGTAATCTGTCATGGTGATTATGTACCTTTCCCCTGATATTCTTGTTTGTGAGTTGATTGGCCCCACAAAATCTATGGTCCATTTATCAAATACCTGCAAGGTAACCTGTGGGTTTAAAGGAATTTCATCCCTATGAGATGGCTTTCCCACTCTTTGACATGCATCGCATGACTGGTAATATTCCTTAGCATCTTTGTGAAGTGTAGGCCACCAGAGTCTCGTGCGTAAAATATTTTGTGTCGTTTCCTTCCCTGCATAGTGTCCTCCTGCTATCCTGTCATGTTCTTCTGCGAGTATCATTGGTCTTTCATGTTCCAGCACACATCGTCTTAATATTCCATTTTCTCCCAACTTGTATAAATTCCATACAATCAACTGATAATACATTGCTTTGACTACCTGTTGTTTCTTCTGCACCATTGTCATCTTTGATGGAGCCATTTTTGTACTTAGAAACTATACAATGTCTGAGAAGTAATCATCCACCATTTTAACTGAAAATAGTTGTGTGTTTGGTAAGTTGTCATCTAAATTCCATGTATCTTCTTCTAATAATATGCATGATAGATTATCTGGCCCTATATTCAACTTCCATGGTTTCACCACAACCTCAAAATCATATTCCTGGAACAAGAGTATCCATTTGCATATTCTCCCCCCAACACTAGCTTGTTCACTAGGTATTTTAATGCATAATGGTCTTTGTACATCTTAAAATGAGACCCCAATAAATAATGTCTGAACTTTTGTAGTGTGTATACCATTTCCAATCCTTCTCGTTCTGTAGTGGTGTAATTATTTTCAACGATAGACAACTTCCTACTTGCAAACGCAATTGGGTGATCTATGTCCCCCTCACGTGGTTGAGAGAGTATTTTTCCCAATGCTATGGATCATTCATTTACATGAACATGGAACTCCTTATTTCAATCTAGAAATATCAATATCGGTGTGGTTACTAGTTTTTTATTTAAGGTGTCCAAGCCCTTCTGACAATCCTCGTTCCATTGGAATTTTTCTACCTTTTTTAACAACTTTTCCATTGGTGTTGTGATATGTGCATATCCTTTGTTACAATTTATGTAATATCCTGTGTGACCTAGAGTTCTCCTCAATTTTTTGACGGATGTAGGTGGTTCTAAATCTAGAATTACTGCAATCTTGGTTGGATCTACTAGTAATCCATGCTTGTAGACTACATGTCCCAAAAAAATTCCAAATAGTGTAAAAACAATACACTTATTCGATTTCAACAAAATATGGCATTGTCTACACCTATCCAACATCATCATGAGTACTTTGATGTGATCCTTCAGTAGACTGAACATTGTCCAACAGTCTAAGTATACTTCCAGGAACTTATGAATAAATTTCTTGAACGTTTCTACCACTACTCTGGAAAACATTGCAGGGGCATTCTTCAGTCCAAAGGGAATTATTGTATATTGATAACTTCCCCACTTAGTCACAAACATGGTATTCTACCTGTCTTCTTGCACAATTTTTATCTAATGGTACCATGAGAATCCATCTGTGAACAAGTAAGTCTCTTGGCCTCTTACGTTCTCTAGTACCTCCTATGTGAATGGTGTTGGAAATGGATCATGTAAGCATGCATCATTCAACTTCCTCAAATCCATGAAAATATTGATTCCTCGTGTCTTCTTGTCTTGCACTACCATTGGACTGATCCACTCTCATTCCTCCATGGGTTCAATGATTCCTACGTCCAACATCCTATCTATTTCATCGTTCACCTTCTCTTTGTACTTTGGATTTAACTTGTAAGGTATTTGTCATACTGTCTTAGCCCCTGGTTTGAATGGAATCTTCATCTCTCCTAAGTCTCCAATTGTCCCCTTCATCTATGAGAATGTAGTTGGGAATAGGTCATGATATTCTCACAACAAGTCTGCAATCTTCTCTACCGTCTCATCACTCCAATAGTCTACTATCTGTGCAAACTTGGGATTCCATGTCATCCCAATGTTTACCTTCTGCGTCTGTATAGGTTGTGCATGTATGCGGCGGACTAAAGATCTAGCCCTTCTACTACTCGTTCTTCTTCTATTTCAAGTACTTGTACATTCCTAGGATGTTCTTCATCTTGTTCTTCCTTAGCAACATTGTATAATTCCAATAACTCATGGACAGTCATATTGTCTCTGTGTGCAATGCATAGTGGTACCACCTACATCGTCCCTTCTTCTGAGAATATCTTATTTTTAATAGCATGTAGTGTTGCATCTATTGTTGGGGATTCATGTTCAAATGTAAATGTTAATTTGAACCTATGGACCATATCATCCCATCATGTTGTCTCTCTGTGCATTTCCAATTCCAAATACCAGTTCTTCATAATTGTGTCCAGTGTGTGTATAAATCTGTGCATCCATTCTGTCTCTGGTACTTAACTAAATAACGTCATGCACTGTGCAACATGACCCGCTAGATTGCATTCTCATGTATACTTGTGTGCATTGTGACCAGACTTTCATCCTCTCTCAGTGTTCAACCCACCAACTGGCTGGAATCGCTTTTAGGACAACACATAGTGCTAACATCCTTTGTTGTTTGGGTACCTGCAACTCAAATTCCTTTACAAACAAACTTGCATCAGTTAATCCATCATACATGGGTGGATCGCATAGCTTTGTTCCAATCCAACGCAAGGATTGGGTCATGTGTGCACATCGTCTAGTTGATACTTCATGCATCCTTTATTGTCAATGCTCTAGACCTTCCTCTGAGTCTGATGCACATGAACTGATACTTATCCAACTTAGCACACAATCTGCAGTGGGGTTGACACAATCATCCATCCACGCAGTCATGTTATACAAATTGTCAATGTTGTTTCCTCTTGTTGTCTCTATGTATTTGTTTCCCTCTGTTGGGTCCAATGGTACAATAAATTTCAAATATCCAACTTCAAATATCATCTCCCTCCTCTTCATGTTAATGATTTCTTGGTTATCAAAATCCCATTCCAATCCATTAGTGTTGGATATGGTTGAATTTCATCCACGATCTCAATAACCTCAAATTCTTCCACACTGCGCACCCCATCCATGTTCATAGGCACTCTTGTCAATTGACCAATCGATACTATTTTGTGTTGATTTGTGAGCCTTAACTGAACAAGAGACCATACTAGCTTGGGTTTTCCCATCATCTCCCATGTTTGTTTAGGAAATATGTTCACATCAGACCCTAAGTCCAAGATAACATTATACACATCATATTCCCTTATTTGTGCACTGAATCTGAATTCTTCGTTGGTCCTCTTTCTATGTAGTACCTGATTCACCACCCTTTGCGTACAGTGATCAATCATCTCATATCTAGCGTTTTCAGTGCAGTTTCATCTTTCATTATCTCTATGCAAATTATCAAGAATTCTTTTAGTGTGTTCACTTTCACATTTGATTTTTTCAATACAACACAATCTTTGACATTAGGTGCAGATGATGTTGAGGCTCCCCAATCTTGTCCAAGTACCTCTTGCCTTTCCCTATGATATGTCTCTTTTTCTTGTTGAGGATCAAAGGTTGGCATGGGTCCTATTGAATTCCTTACCCACTACTCAGCCTTCTTCCCTCCATTCATCATATTTTCTATTGTTCTATCTCCTCCATGCATCACAACTGTTATTCTTGGCCCTTCATTGCATTCTTCGGATGATATTTTCTCCACATTCTGATTGGGATTCTGGTTCTGGTTCCCTCTCACCTACCATTTCACAACTAGTTGAGTACAATATTCTATTGCATGATCGAGTGCTCTACAGTATGTGCACATTGTACACAAATTCAGGCAGTCATGGAATCAGTGCCCCGGTTGATTACAATTATAACATATTATCGGTCCTCTTTGTCCTCTGCCTCGACCTCTACAAAAATTTCCTTTTTTCCCTGGAGTAAAGTTTCCCTGGTTATTGTATTTTTGACCCCCTAATTCTGTTGTATAATTATCCTCCTGAATTCTATACATATTTGAAGTACGCTCCCTCATCAAATAAAATGTGCGGAAATCCTTCTCTTCGTGTCTGACCAACTTGAAAAAGTTTTAAAATAAGTTCCTTGGTGTAATATGATACTTCTATAGTAATGGACATTTGTCAGAAAATGAGATACACTTCCACACTAAAACTAGAAGAAGAGAAGAATAATTTAATCAAGAACGCAAATCACAAAGAAATCACACAATACACAGATATTTTACCCTGGAAACCCAAATCGGGAAAACCAACATTCCTTGAGCATTATTCTCTCTTGTTGTCTTATTCAATCTGAATAAAATGTTACATGTCTAACCTTGGTCCACACCTAAGACACAATCAACATCATATCCTCTTTCATGTGCAAGAACAACCTTGTAGCCAATCCGACTTACATCTACATGACCAACAACCTCTAAATTTCAGACTCTTTGTGATCAACCATTCATCATCTAAAGATTCAATATTATCCTTTACAGGCTTACAACACACCTCTTTATAGGATTAACAACAGGAAAAACCCTAAAGACATGGCACCAAAAAATGGTTATATATCCATGCATATCATTAGCTACAAATCCTGTAAATCTAAGGATTATGTTATAGTCGAATCCAAGTCAGATTATCATTCGACTACCAGACGACCTTCATTCAGTCTTCATTCAGTTGCCACATGGCCACCTTTCGACCTCTTTTTAGTTGACCTCTTTGACTTATTGTCAATTCCTTTACCATGTCGAACTTCCTTGACCTTTGACTTCGACTTTACCTGGTTGACTCACCTCAACCTTGAACTTACTTTTGATTTACCTCGACCTTCTATTGATATACCTCGACTTCGATTGTCAGTCGATTCACCTCGACTAGACTTTCACTGCAAAGAATATAAAAATCCAACATTCTCCCACTTGTTTTCTTCTTTGTTGAAACTGGGAGATTCCTAAACTTTCGTTCACAGACCCAGGGAAACAATGCCTATTGCCTCTCTGCACCAATATAACTTCACTGCACTCATAGAATTGGTCAACGAGTCTGCTATGTTTTCCAACATGTCTACTTTATCTAGTATCACCTTGTTACTTTCCACCATATCTATTACAAAATGGTATTGTACATCAATGTGATTAGTCTTCGAATGATAAGCAAGGTTCTTTGCCAGAAATATTGCGGTTTGATTGTCGCAACTTACCTTCATAGCTCTCTTCTCAAACTCAATTCTTGAACACAACCTTTGCATCCATATTGCTTCTTTTCTTCCATGAGTGGCCTCCATGTATTCAGCTTCTATTGTGGACAAGGATACAACCACATGTCACTTACTCATCTAGCTTATTTCTCCATCGAACATCTTGAAGACATATCCACTGGTTGACCTCCGTCGAACCATATCTCCAGCCCAGTCGACGTCGACGAAGCCATGTACATTTAATTTACCATTGTCACCTCCAGGTCTTCCTTGGTAGCATATAGCATAGTCCTTCGTGCCAAAAAAATACTTGAATACTCCCTTGATAGTTGTCCAGTGCTCCTTTCCAAGTGTCGACATGTACCTGCTCAACACTCCCACTGCATGGGCAATGTCTAGTCGAGTGCAGACCATCGCATACATTAGACTAGAAACAACACTTGCATAGGGAACACGTGTCATGTCCTCTATTTCTTCCTGTGTCTTAGGAAATTGGTCAGCAGTTGTCCTTACTCCCATACAAATTGGCACTTTCACCAGTTTGCAATCCTGCATGTTGAAATGTTTCAGAACTATTTCAATATACTTTGTCTGATTCAATCTCCATTCAAAGGATGAAGTTAGATGCATCGATATCCTTCATGTCAAACTTGGAGGATAGTAGCTTCTTCATCTCCTTTATTGTGTCCATGTTGTTTTCAATCAGCAACATGTCATCGACATACAAAGCTACATATATGAAACACCCACCTTCTTCCTTGGAATTTATGCAATGATAAGATTTACTTCTCAAAAATCCCAAACTAAGGATGCATGTGTCGAACTTCTGGTACCACATCCTTGGTGATTGGTTTAGACCATAAAGGGATCTTTTCATTTTTCACACCAACTCTTGGTTTCCCTTTACTATAAATCCTTCAGGTTGTTTCATGTAGATTTCTTCTTCCAAGTCCCCATGTAGGAATGTTGTCTTCACATCCATCTATTCTGTTTCTAGATCAAATGTTGTATCCAGAGGCATTAGTACTCTAATGGAAGTTAATTATGCAATGGGGGGAAAAATATCACTGAAGTCGACTACCTCAACTTGGGAATATCCTTTTGTAATACCCCAAGGACGAGCCCTAGTTGTAATTACGAATTGTAAACATGTTTTGTAGGCTAGTGAGCCAAGTGTTATAAGCTAAGGGCTTATGTGCTTATTAGGTCAGAGAGCCTATATGATAAAAGGCCTGGAGCCTGTTTTGTACATGTAAATACTTTTATGTTTAATATAGCAGCATCGATGTGTGTAGACCGACCACGAAGAAAGAGTATGGGGGACTAAGCTCCACTAGGCTGGGTAAGGGAGGGGGATAAGAGGTTGTAAAGAGGGGATAGGCTTAAGATCTTAAGTCCAATATAATAATATTTTTTATTATTCTAAATGTTGTGAGGAGGATATGAATATATCCTAAGTTCCTTTGGGGAAGAGGAATGACTTACAAAATGGAACGTGCTTCATGAGCGCCATGTGTCATCTCAGGCACATGAAAATATATGTGGGAATTTATATTGTTTGGGGGGATCCTTTGGCCATAGTTTCCACTTGCGCATGCACCCAGAAAGCAAGAAGAAATACCTAGAATGTCATTGTTGAATTCCTCATTCATATCGAACCTCTGCAACAAGCCGAACCGATATCCTTGTTGAACCTATACCCTGTGGGTTATTTGTGTTTCCTTCTGCCATCACCGTGCCTGTATATAGTTTATGTTCTTTCCATCACCTTGCCCATGTGTTGAGGATATGGATTGAAGAAACGGGTTTTCAGGCCTGTGGATTGAGGAAGCAGGTTGTCAAGCCCATGGATTGAAGAAGCAGGTTGTCAGGCCTGTGAGAAACTCTCTCCAGGTGAGAGAGTGTGATGAGGAAGTGAGTTCTCTTGGAGGGAGTACAGTAGCAACTACAGAGCTCTGAGAATTCTTTTATGTCATGTTGTTGAAGCCCTTGAAGGGAGGTAGAGAAGTCAATGGACTGTGTGACAATGAAGGTGTATACTCCTGGGTTGGGACAGGCATGTGGGGAATGAGAGTCTATGAGAAATGGGCGTAAGTGGCTCATGGGAGGAAATCCTTCATGTAGACTAGTGAAACTTCTTGTTGACCTTTCCTAGCCTAGGAATCCCTTGCTCGATGGAGTTTAGTCCTACATCATGGGTGACCCACTGTTGAGAGTGATGAGCAATGTGGTCTAAGGCTGGGAGGTTCGTGGAAGGTCTGCACGCATTCGGTGGTCTTCTCATAAAAAGATAAGTACCAATTCTTTGTTCATTGTATGTTGTGTATCTTGTACATGTGTTATAATGTTATCATAATTGCCTGTATATATTGCATGTATGTGTTAATGTCGCTTCCGCATGAATATGTGAATGAGAAAAATCTGTATGTATGTTTAAATTGTGTTAGATAGATATTTATGTATATCGGAACAAGAAATTTTTCAAGTGGTGATGTCGGCCTAGCTGGCTAGGTATGTCACTTTTGGTATCAGTCTTTGAGACAGTGTATGTTTTTGGTAGCATGCTCCGGCCTGGTTGGTCGAGGACATTACAAAATGGTATCAGAGCCAAGTCTCAGCAATGAGCCTGAATTGGGCCAGATAAGTGGAAATTGGAACCAAGGTTCAGACATAAATGTTGTCAAAATGGATAAAATATGATTTAAGAGCGTCCATGAGTGTCAAGAGAATACCTTGGTTGTGTTATGAAGTTCAGGAGGTATAAAGTTTTGAAAGATACCAGATATAACAAATATGCAGTACAGAAATAAAATGATAGAAATGATAGAATAACAATATTATATCCAGCATAATCTCCACAATAACACAGAAATGATATAAGAACAACAACAGAAATAGCACTTTGATTCAGAAAGCAATGTTCACGGGCCTCTTCGAGGGGGAAACCTCCAATCGAGTAGTGCTCTGTTACAATAATCTCAAAGCTATGGTTTTCATACCCTCGACCCTTATTTATACTAAATATGTCTATCAAGAGAAGCATCTAGAGGAAGATCCTTCTAGAAGCGGAAGCTTCTATTAGGTATTCTTACATCTGCCTTATTCTATTTTATTGAAAGGCCTTATCAATATTGACCTTTATTATATCCAAAAATATTGATCTACCTATGTGCGGGTTAGGACCTTAACATGTCCTCCCCCTTAAAAACAGCCTTGTCCTCAAGGCTTGAGATGTGGAAATTGTTGCAGAATGGTCGCTGGTTCCCAAGTGGCATCTGTTGGATTCGTATCTTTCCACTGGACTAGCACTTCCTTGATGGTTCGCTGACGCAGGTGACGCTCACACTGGTCCAAAACTGCTTCTGGTTGTAGCCAAATGGATCCTTCTTCATCTAACTCGGGAAGGTTGGTTTCAATTTGGCACCTAGTTCCAATCACCTTCTTTAAGCATGAAACATGAAAAACTGGATGTAGCTTCGAATGAATAGGCAGAGCTAACTGATATGTGACTTGTCCCACATGCTTGAGAAATGTATAAGGACCATAAAATTTGGACGCTAGCTTTTGACAATGCTCGGCCTTGAGGGAAGTTTGCTTGTATGGTTGCAGCCGCAGAAACACCTGATCCCCTTCTAAAAATTGATCCCCTTCTAAAAATTGACGTTCAGAGCGACCTTGATCTGCTTGTTGCTTCATGCGATTTTGTGCCATGACCAAGTTCTCTTTAAGGGTACGAAGAATATCCTCTCGAACTGTAAGTTTTTGGTCAACCGCCTGGACCTTCGAGGTACCCGGTAAGTATGAGAGAACTGAAGGTGGCTTATTTCCATATACTGCTTCAAAAGGAGTCATGTGAGTAGTTGTATGGTAGGAAGTGTTGTACCACCATTTGGCTAGGGGTAGC